>CM031233.1:58595913-58664789 GCA_018340775.1 Taxus wallichiana var. yunnanensis
AAATAAATCCAACATCCTATCTTCTACCATGGAACTATCGTAATCATTAGGCACTTAACAACGTGTAATGCATTATCCACCGATGGTTTAGTACTCTGATACTTGAAAGCTTGAATGAGATCAACTACCAACTCTTTCCAATTCCCTATCTGACGACACATTTCTGAGTGAATTTATCATGCACGTACACAACATTATAAGGTGGAATATAGCTTATGCACCCATAAATAAGGTGGTAAAGCTTATGTTCCTTCTATAAAGGCCTTCTCACATGCTTCGACATGAAACGAGGTGGGTTCCTTCCCATGTTAGTCTTGTATTGTAGTGGGATCATTGCTTTGGAAAACCTAAAAATAACATGATTCTCAACTCGTCTGCAACCCTAGAAGTCTATCATGATGTGTTTCCCACCAATGCACTGTGGTCCCAAGAAATTTATAGCTGAGCATCCTTCTTCTTTTGACCTCATTCTTCCACTGAGCCTCCATTTCCTGTAAGAAATCATCAGGGTTGGCCCCTCCAGAATAACTTGGAAACTTTTTCCCTCCTAATTTTCTGATTGAGAACGCCTTCGTTACCCTTGTTACAAAGCCTCTTATTTGTCTTCCAATTAACTACTAAGTCCCATGTACCCAATTGTCAAATACCACACTAGTTGTATCATTCATAATTTGAACATCTTTAAATGAAGAACTCCTATGTAGAATGAATCACATTAGGGTCCTAGATAGATCATACATATATTGTGTAAAGGAATTCTTCTCTAAAGGGTTCAATATAGGGTGCTTATTTCCCATCTATCAAGGGGATGATGATCCACTCTTTCTTGTTCTCAAAGCTTATGTACCCCTTATTGAACCTTAGGTCAACA
This sequence comes from Taxus wallichiana var. yunnanensis, assembly GCA_018340775.1. Classification (NCBI taxonomy): domain Eukaryota; kingdom Viridiplantae; phylum Streptophyta; class Pinopsida; order Cupressales; family Taxaceae; genus Taxus; species Taxus wallichiana. The sequence continues at coordinate 58,596,785 of CM031233.1, forward strand.
TTGTTTTTATAACACTAGGGGTGCCCAAGTAATGATGGAAAGTTTTCCCCCTCAAATTTAGCGCCAAAACTTTGAAATCCCAAGAAAAATTTTCCCCTTGATTAGTGATAAAAACATACTTTAAGACACTAATAAGAATTTCCATAATTTGTTTTGCCATATAAAACACATTTGAAGATGGATTTAATGGGGGATTCCCATTTGATGCCAAGAATATAGAGTTAGAACATTGAACTTTGCACCCATATCAATCAAAATTTTATTTAGATGCAATCGGTGTACCATAGCATTAAAGGGAATCTCCTTGTCATAATTAAGGCTTGGCGAAGAAGGTTGGCATGCAGAACCTACCTCTCATGCCATTCGTAGCACACGGTACCTTCTTCAATAACCATTCTCCTAGAAGGGGATGATATTTTCTTACATCAACATCTTGCATACTTCTCTAACCTCATCTAGATCCTCCTGGGAGCCTCAATAGTCTTCCTTTTCTCAAACTTCCTTGAATGCTTCTTCGGGCATTGGATCTCTCCTTGTAGGTTTCAAATGACATCAAGGTTTTTGATACATTTATTTCGATGAGTAGGGTATGGATACTTTACATGCACCACTTGATCCCTTTTAACCGATGTTATTTTCCTTGGTATCTCCCTCAGTGCGCATGGCCTCCGCTTGGCGTCACTAGTACGATGGCTCTAGTCCGAGTCACACACTTTGTTGGCATACATTGTGAGTCTACCTTCTTTATGCTTACCATCCTAACACCTTTATATTTTCAAAGTGTGTCTAGATCATATGCTCAAATAGCTAAGGACACTCATCATACTTATGTTTCTTTCCACACTATGAGAATTGTAACAGTCGGGACATTCATGATTATAATGCTCTGCAGATCCATGGTTGTAATGGGTTCCATGCGGGAAATTACTTCTTCCCCATGATTTCCATGACTACAAAATCCTCCACAAAACCTCTTCCACATGCCCTCCATCTACGTGCCCTTCCTAGTGATGACCATCATCCTTCGTACTACTTATAAGGCTAGTTTGACACACACTAATATCATGGCGTCATGTATCCGGTTAATCGGTCTACAATCCTTAGTGTCATGAGTAGTAGAAGTACAAATATTGCAATAGAAATATAAATTTTTATGGATTACGCACTTTGCGATAATGGGAACCTACTTACATCATGATCTCCATGGAAAATTTCACAGTTCTACCATCATGGCACATACTAATCTCTATGGAAAAATATCCTTTGTATTCCCTTCTACCTCACAATCCATGCACCTTAGACAACTGTGAGTCTCATGTACTACGTTTGTAGATAGCTTCTCTAGCTTCTTTTCCATTACAGCAATCTAATCCTCAAGGAAAGGGCTAACATCAATATCCATGATTCACATAGTCTTAGTATGAAGGGTAGCCTCCGAGGCATTACACGGGTCTGTGACCTTCTTATGTGAAATTTCTCTCCTAAATGGTGTTATCAACCCTCCAAAAAACCACTAAGCATGTTGAGAAGGGTGAATATCATAGGCCAATTTTGATAAGAGAGTCTTGAAATGTGTGTCATACTCCCACATACTCTCTGTCATTCCTTGTTGAATTTACTTTAGCATGACGATGCTCTTTTGTTCAAAATTAAGGATATGAAATTGAGAAAAGAAATAATTTCGCAGCACATTTTAATGTACCACCGTCTGATGGGGGTCATAATTTTGGTACCAACTATGCATGCATCCTTACAACGTTGTGGAAAAATGAATTGCCTTCCACTCTGGGGTAGTGATTCCCTTTGTACACCATAGCATATCACACTTGTGAACATCTTTTGCAACATCCTCCACACCCTTGTAATCTGGTAGATGTAGAGACATCTCAAAAAATACTTGTAGAGGTGGTTGTGGCCCTTGCCCTTCTAATCCGGAACCTTGATTTCTTCCGGTGTTACCTCCACCACTAGATCCAATAGATCCACTAGGTCTTATGCCTCCTAATCCACCTCTAGATCCCCAGGTCCACTGGTCCTCTAGCTCCTACTCCACTAGATCCACATCTTGTATCTAGTAATGGACTAGAAGTGGTCGCACCTAGCACTCCCAACATCCCACGAACCACATGCTAATGGATTGTGATATATATCTCGCTACAAGACATGTATCCCATGCTACTTCTAGATGAGATACCTAAACTTTTTGTACTTGGAATTTGCATAAAAATACCTCTAAACACGGGAATGGTTTATGCAACCATAGATGTTCCAAATGAGAAGTTATATCTCCTAGGTGTAGATCACTCACTTCCACCAATACCAAGTGTGTTAGGAATACTTTTTTCTTGATTTGGAAAACTAAGCACCAAGGGTTGGTCATCAGGTGGGTTTAGATGTGCGTGACGAATCTCCTTTCTCCACATGAAAATATCTCATAAAGAGCTAAAGGGGTTTCTCTCCCACGCTTTGCAAGATGGGGTATCATATACCGCTTAGGTTCCACATCCTTTACGTGAACCTCAATTTCTTCCTATAACATCTACCTCCATAGATCCATCACTCCATGCAACCTTGTGTTGTCTCCAAGCGATCTCCCTTTCATGCACTTCACTATACTTGTAACATTCCCATTTTAAGACTTTAGAAATAAGGGAATTTTTTTATTTTTTTTATAATGTTCTCTGTTCTAAATAATCATAATTTAGAACACACATTCCAAGCCAATTGATCTCACAACAGAAAACCGTATGCAACTGTAATGACTCGGTAGAACACCAATCTCTCATTTCATGAATTGATATCATACCGATATCTCATGTTAAATTAATTTCTTTTATACTAAGTAACATTGGTTCTCTTACCCTTTTTTGGGTATTAAATGTTCTGTTTAAGAGGCCTATCTAAATATTTATTACCAATATTCATCTAAAATCCTACTTCTTAAACTAGGTGACATAGGACAATGCAACGACCAATAGCTTGCGATATTTTGACCAAATATTTTCAACATAATGCTCATGTTTATGTTCCTAGATGACATAATCATCAAATTGAATACATACTTCACCCCATTTCATCTCGTTATCTTGATTGGTCTTTACTAACTCCCTTTAGTCCACTTGTTCGAGATTTAACCCTAACCAAGGTTAGCAACATTGTTTGGTGTAGAGGAATAATCATGGTGACTAAGGGTACATAGACATAATCCATTGACCTAAGTCAATTACGCGTGTCTAGTTATCCTAAGTTGTCGTGAGTTTCCCGACACTATATTATGCTTCTAACTTAACCTAGGGTATAACTAAGATCAAGTCTGAGTTTATGTAGATCTAGATGATTTTAAATCTGAAGGGTGTTGCAACATGTCAATTGTGACATAGTATCCTCATGAAAACCCAAGTCTCAAGAAGGTACTGTACCATAGTTGGCGTGTGCCAACATCTCGACCGAGTTCACCTTGTCTAGATGTACATACCCCAAGAAGAAGTTAATGACTTAATTATTTTCCTTATTTAAAGGTTAATTACAATAGCCCTATTGAACAACTAGGTTCATTAACCATTAGGGTTACAAGAAATAATTGTAATTGGAATTACTATGCAAATACATCTACCTCCCAACCCTTTTTTCAAAGATTTTTATTCATTCATTAACTTTCTAATTTATGATTTAGCATACTAACAAGTGATGTTAACTTAATTAACTTATCCAAGTCTTATCTTGTTTAAGTTTTGAATCAAATCTCTTTATAATAGAATTCATTGAAATGAAGTCTACTCCTGCATCTATATCATTTTCATTGGTTTTATTCTGATTAAGGAATTAATCAAGAGGAAGCACACCTTCCTCTATCTAAGATAATATTAAGATTTAATTCCAAAAGGTCTTAAAAAGATTACTTATCATTGCAGAATAGTTGCCTTTCCTTTACTTATTAAGGATTAAGGTTCATTTATAACCCCATAACATTTTACAAGTTATCATCATCATCTCATCTACCTAATAACATTGTTTTAGCAAAGTATTAGTGATTCAATTGAATATCTAAACATGAATGCTGACTTAAATAAGTTGCATTAAATAAGGGGAGTAGTTTATCTAGGTTCCATAAACTCTAATTCATCTTATATCGACCCAAGAGGGTAAACTACTTATAAATGAGAACAATTAGAGATAATATTATCATTTCCATTCACAATATACTCACAAAGACCACATACCAATATCAAACAAACCCACAATACTTTCATTCATCAAGTGGAATCCATACATTACAAGTCCAACACTTGGACCTTTCCAATGTCATACGAGAGATAACAAAGTCAATTCAAATAAAAATTTACTTTCCATCAAATACATTTCAATAAAGGTTCACATTTCATCATAAAGAGATCCAACCAATTTGATAAATAAAAGTAACATCATAAAATATATTTTCTCCTTTCCTCACTTACGAAGTCCATCTGTAAAAATTGCTAGCATGGGTTAGTTCATTGAACTGAGCATAATAAGAACTATACATTAAGAATGATGTGCTTTTAGCTAACTATTCCATAAAAATAACTTTACTATTTTAGGAACAGTCCTGGGCAATTTAGAATTTATTACCAAAATAAAAGACAACACACAAAGCAAAGAAGGAGATCAAAAGATATATTTCCAAAACATGAGTAAGGTTAATTCCTAGAACCTAACCACATAAATTATTTATGCCATTGTCCTAATAAAAGAATGTAAAGAACAATATTTTTGAAAATAATGCATCAATTAAGCTCTTCTAATGTTTCTTACCTTATTACCTTACGAGATCACTCATTGCATGAAATATTTTAAATAGAAGAGGATAAATTTTCTCTCTATCCTTTAAGCATAGATACTCAATAATTCATGCTAACAATATTCTCCATCATGCATCACTTGTTCATAAAATTCATCCTAAATCTAATATGCCACAAAATCAAAGATATAATATAAGATGTAGTTTAGGATTCGTCAATCGTCCCAGCTTACAATGAGCCTCATAACTTAGTAGCTAAACTCTTACATGGCATTAGGTTTCCATAACAGTTAAAAAATGAACACTACAACATGCCCAAACCGAGAATAAGAACTTACACTAGTAAAATGAAGTTTCATTGCATCTCCAAAATGATTCTACATTAGTATCTAATAACAGAGAAAGAGAGAATTTAGAGTAATTTTAACTTCAAATAATCAAATTTAACCTTCTAAGTAATATATCTAACAAACATGTTTCATCTAACAAAATCAGCTACAACTAAGCTACCTAGAGATTTTTAAACTAATTATTTAACTTAAAACAGTAAAATCAACCAAAATGTCATAGCCATATGTAAGGGAGTCACACCAAATTCCAAACAACTAGCAGGCCAGGTCCCATTCGATTAATGAAAACCCAAGAAAATAAAAAAATGAAGAGTAAAACTCTTCAACACATCATACCAATCAAGAGGGAAGATACAACAACCACGAATACCTTGGCATGAAATATCCCATCTTCTGAGTCATAGGAATGATAAAGTATGTCACAAATAAAAGAGAAGTTCAACCACATCTCTAAACCATCGAAGGGAAGAAATAACAAAATCGAAAAACCTAAAACGAAGTAAAGGTGTCTTCACGTAAGATAATCCTGAACCAAAAGTGATTGCGAGAATTCTCACGATACAAGACTAAAATAAAATAGTTGATACAACCACACACGACAAGATGGTTACGGATGTAAGGAGAACTAAACTAACGTCTCCCATCAACTGAAAAATTATTTTCTACTACCAAAAAAATGGATTGATTAACAAAAGTTCAAGTCATGAACACTACTGTGTTACTTTTCTCCAAAATCACAAAGGAGTTTACCTTTGCTAGAAACCAATGGTGATAGTTCATAAGTTACTTTAAGATCCACAAGAGATGAAACCTAGTCAACATTTTTCCTTATGACTGAGCCCCAAAATAAATTACTACATCCTTTTATCTCTATGGAAATCACTCGGAGATTTCTTTTATTTGTAGAAAATGGTTTGATAACAAGTGGTTTAGACAACACTTACCAAAACCCATTCACGTAAAACCCATAAAAAAAATCATACTCAAAATGAGCATCCATTCACCTTTTTTTACTTTAATGAGTTCCAAAATCTTTCAAGGAACATTTTCAGGAACATGAAGAATAGATTCCCAATAACCTACACAAACACCATGCATTAGCTAGTATATTACTAGATAATACCGGATGTGTTTTTTACGGAAGTGAAACAAAACTACAAAACCTATTCCACAATTAAAAAACCAAGTAGATCAAAATTTAAACAACCAAAACATAGATTCAACAACTTCAACTATCAAAAATATATCACACAATCTAAATGAATATGAAACCATAACCATCAACACAAGTTATCATAGAGTAATAATAGTTTAAACTATCATAATGAGTACCCACAAAAAAACCCATTCAAGAGTAAAACTATTTCAACACATCAAACCCTTACAACATTTAGACAGGGTTGATTCCCATTCTAAAAAATAATCAATGATTCACAACAGAAAGGGATCAACTCAATATGCAAACAAAACTAGATCATTCCAAGCAGAGAAGCAGATTTATTTTAATGAATCACTTAAATAAAAGCAAAACTATTTAATGAGTAGAGCCTATCATGCCTGATAGAATTGCTTCCTAATTTGCGAAGCTTTCGAAGCCAAACTCCAACAACCTCCTCTTCTCCACACAACGTCAACCCATCTCAACTCTTCTTCTTCTTCTTATAACTTCCTCAGAGTCCAAAATAGCTCAAGAATGCCAAAAATAATAGTAATATCCAAAATAGAATTGCTGGTTCGAAGAACCAAAAACTCCATGTAGAGCCAAAGCTTGAATGAACTGAAGACCAAAACAACCAATCCAAAAACCCACCATGCATTTTTCCTAGGCGGTTTCTTTGCCAAAAATGAAGTTATTAAATGTGAAGGACAACCAGTTCCCTCCTAATTCTCCATGCCACAGCCATCTATATTTGGTAATGTCAATATTCAAATTTTTGCATGCAACTTAACTTGGTGGTGATGCCAACTAAGCATTCCCCCAAACTTCTTGCACTTCTGCCAAAGTTGGCAGTCCTTCAAACAAAACCAAAATCAATTCCATTTAATTCCTTGAAACCCGATGCCTGTGACCATACAACTTTCCATGCCATCCATAGGTAACCCCATTGGGTTAACAATAGATTAGGTTATATTATTATAAGGTAGAAAATCAACCTAGGTTCTTAGGTAAGTATTATTTACCTAAGTTTGTAATTGAATTAAATAAAAATTACACACCCCAACTTAGGTTAGATATACCATTAGACTAGGGTCAACCTTAGTTTTATATTATTAGTTCCAAGATCCCTATATTCTACTCAAAACTTTATCATAAACAAGAAGACCCAAGCCTATTACCTAAATCCTATTGCTAAACAAGGATCCCTAAAGAAGGGTCCTTCATAATTATAAAAAAAACAAGGCCCAGTCCACACTTTTCCTTCCTTTCGTAATACCAAGACAACAAGACGGAAGCTAAGAAGAACTGAAGCGTACCTTGGATCAATTCCATTGATCCAAGGTGTTGCTTTTTACACAAAATAAGTTATGGCAATAAAAATACAAGTTCATCATATTTTAAAAGTGAATTTAAGTTATAAAAATAGATGAATGGCCTCATTATCAAACAAAAAAATCACAATATAATGAACCTTTTCAATAGATGAATAATTTTCCATTGCAAACATGATTTCCAAAATTCATAAGAGTACACCTTCCTAAGACAAATCACCTATCAATGTTTGCACCTTCAAGAGTGGAAGTAATCATAATAACAATCATGATAGAGATGTTATAATACTTGAGTTGTCTCTCTTCCCTCTCCTTTTCCACCACAAGGTCTACCATCTTCCTCCACCCTAGCTTCCCCGCCGGTGCTCAAATAAGCTTAGCCACCATAGGAATGCCTCCACACTTAGCGTAATGATCAAGATATTCATATAAAATGGGATATCTCAGAAAAAATGACCCTTTAGGTACCCTTAGGAACTCAAATTTAACAACCTATGGATAATAATACGTAGAAATAGTGTATTACAAGGTATAACTGGTCAACACTCTTCTCCATAAGTGATCAATAACACATGTCTAAGTCAAATCTGCATCCTACGACCCTCTGATATTCATCTTGGGTCCACACATGAGATCTATAGTACCAAATTGAACTAGATGTATATGTTGAGATCCATTCATACAAATCTACTGGAAACAACAAAAGAATTTATCATGCTTTATAGACACAAAATTGGGTCACACTTCCATAGGTCCCTCGACAAATAACCAACTCGAACAAACTCACCTAATGATGGCCTCTTTCACCCAACTCTAATATTAATTAGATTAATTTGATTAAATTAATTTATGATCTCATAAATATCTATTATTTAAATATCCTAATTGGATAATTCCCACACCACCACCTCACCCATACACCTCATCTAGCCACCTCACCCTTAGACCTATTCTTAGTATGTTACCATAACAAAATAAGACCTACCTAAACCCTAAAAATCAAAGCCTACATTCCCTCTAACCACATTCCCGCTCATTTGAAAGGAATATTCCATTCTAATCCATGGGATCAAATGAACGAGATCCTAGAAAATCAAGAGGATCTTCCCGATTTAGTAAACTTAGGGAATCTTGCCATAACCGATGCAATTACCCTAAACTGCCACCGATAAACCCGGAACGCACGTCGATTACCATTTAATCCCCAAAAGAACCTTATTTTGAGGTTGACACATTTATGAGAGAAAGAGACGAAACTAGAGCTACATGGAAGAAAAATCAACATTCGTACACACATCGAGCATCCACACACGCCAACACCATAAGCAATCACATAGCCATTTACATTCACGGGAGCATCCAAGGAAGTGCCAACACCACATCAAGTTCTTTCCATCTGATCACCTTCCATTGCCAACCAAACATCAATCTCGAACAACAATAAGTGTTTTATTAACCAACAATTGTCGATTATCATTTGAGTAGACTCTTTTATTTCTGTTATTAGTTTCTACTCCCATTCCCATTCCCCCACCATCTACCTCCATTCAAACTTGACCGTTAGTTCACCCACACCTTTGAACTACCCATACCTAGATTTTAATCACCTCTGAGTATACCTAATACCTACACAAACCTTGCCATTTCTCTTCACATTTCCAGTTATCCTTAGATCTACCCTCACCTCAAGTTTTTATTGAGTTTCTGTACCCTAACCATATTGTGACCGGTTACCCACAACCATTGCTAGCTCACATAAACTGACATTGGTCATACCAAACTGATGTCGGTCTCTGTTTTTTTACCCTTAGACAAATAGCAAAGCTTAAAACCCCCACTGAACACTCAAAACAGCCCAGAACAAGACCCTAACCAATACTAGTAATCTGACAGATACCTTGACCTATAGATTCAGTCATAGCTTAGCCTGTTGTGAATGAATTTTCTTATTGTAGTTGAAGGAGATACCTAAATCCTTTTAACTACAGTAGGATTTCATTTATTGTTAGCATTGAGTTTTTTTAGACAGTGGATTGACAGCCATCTAGGGAGTATCACACTTCCCAAATCTAGCATACGCTAGGAAGTCCACTGCATATACTGTTTAACTTTTATTTGGTGGTCTTGTTTTCTATTTCAGGTAGTTCCTCCCAGCCAAAAGGAAGCTCCCACGATCAGTTGTTGATCAAGAAGTCATACACATGCAACAACCTACAACCAACATTTCGACAGGTATTCCTCCTAGCCCTTTACCCTTATCTATTTTGTCAACATTCGAAGAAACGATCTAGAATCGTGTAAAAATTTTTGGCAAGCCCAATGGGACCCATTCAGGGTTATTTGCATTTCTTCATTTCTAGGTGAAAAGTTACATGTTTGTTTCCTTTCTAAAAGGTTCTCACATTAAATTTATCCCCTGGAACCTTCTCTTCTTCTATTGTCTAAAAGCAATCGTATTTTGGTGCTTTAAAACAAACATTTCTTTCCTTTCATTAGTATCGCATTAGTGAAAGAGCATCCCTTCTCATGTTCATATTTTTGTGTCATTGAATTCAACATTTCGATTTGGGTTTTAAAAAAATCACTTCATTTCATTCTGCTTTCCTACATTAGCTCACATTAATTGAGGGAAACCTATACGTTGGAAGTCATTCCTAGCTGATGGTTGACAAACGAATCATAGAAAGCACACTTTTTCTCTCTCTCTCTCTATGTCTTACCAAACTACACAAATTCAAAAATATACACATTCTTAAACAACATCTTTCCTAGGAACGCCTATCAACGATCACACTGATAAGAGGATTGGTAGGTACTCCCAGGATCGCTTTACTTCGCCGATTCATACTTCATAGGAAGGTGCGCCCCCGCCATAACATACCTAAAACCTCTCCTTGTAAATCTCCTTCTTTGTAGGAATCCATACTCACCAAAAATTATATTATAAAGTTCATGAGTCAATCTTGAAATAGCATAAGTTAAAAAAACATAATAGAAAAAGCACTCTTAGGATCAAATTTTTCTTAGTGTTTCTGCTTGGCTTGTGTTTTGAGGTGAGAGGACACGTTCTTCATTTTATTATTTCCCATTTGCATTATCCTCATTATATTTGGTGTATTCCAACTTCATCCGAGTGTGCCTGGACCCTATTCTCATCATTCTCAGAATTCTAGGTTTGATTCTATGTTTAATTTTAACTCAAAACCACTTTTTCTTCATTTCTGGTTCAATTTCACAAGAATTGAGTGTGGTCCAATGACCTGCATTGTCATCGTTACCCTTTGACCGTCATCAGTTTTTTACCAAACCAAAGCATTAGTTTACTATTTTTTTTGTTAACCTACCAAAAAGGACACCTACTTCACCTTCTTTGTTGTTCAGAGTCTTTGTCACTCTCAGCATATTCACTTCCCTGTAAATTCCATCAACATCTTGCATACTTGGCAAATTATTGGCCTTTTACCTTGTTTTGAAAAATTGTCTATTTTCCATAATGACCAAGCTTGGTTACTGATAGCGTCGATTTACCTAACCAACATCGGTTAACTGTTCAAATTTCTAGCTGAAATTTTATACCTAATCTACCTAAAACCACCTGTTTTGCCTATCTCTACTGTATTTCTGTGTCATTTACAAAAAGTAGTCCTACCACATCGAGACTTGTTCACATGGTGCTGATGCATAGCTAAGAAAATTCCCTCATATTCCATGCCAACTATCAACCACTCCCACCTAGTCCTTTTCCACCTTCTATTTTATCACTCATGGATCCTACCCAACCTATCACTATCACCATAGGGGACGAAGAGTTTACACGAATCCTTGAATAGAACCTTCTTTGCCTTATAATACTATCTTTCCCACTCATTCAATCGAGATGCCTCAAGTCGGTTGATATATGACATGCCCGTATCTATCCCCCCGAAACTCACTCCTACTTCTACCCCACCTCTCGTTAGCTCCACGTTGCTCACATATCGCCTTGCCCCCATTCATTTTGCAGCTAGGCCCTATACTCCTGCCATGACCGCCCCATCTCGCCACATATGTTGCACTCGCCACATCCAATATACCTTTGCCACCTAGAACATAACCTCATCCATGCCTATTATCGACATATACCCATACCTACATAATCACCCCTGGTTTTGGTGACCCCTACCCCTTTTCAAAACATTGTCCTTTCTATTCCACAATCCTTAGCCCCCATTGCTACTAGGGTCACCACGACCCTTCCACCTCCATATACGTACTATTAGCAGCCTCTCGTTACATCTGTCATTCATTCTGGTACGTACCCCATATTTCACTTCCTCCTTCTCAATCTACCTATACGACATCACCATATACAGGAATGCCACCTCCATCATATGTCCAACACCAACCTCCTTATGCTACAGGAGGTACCCAGCAATCACAACCTACCAACGACCTAATCAAGTTAATGATGGACAAGATGTAGACACTGGAGGCATCAGTTTCTGGCACATGTAATTCTCTCACCTATGATGAGATTTGTAATGAGCCCATCCACCCATCCATTCCTATTCATCCATATCCTATACATTGGGAAATGCCTAAATTTAACCACTTCAATAGTAAAGAGGACCCGCAACAGCATTTGCAGTCTTTCAAACATGGGTGTTATCTTATTACCCATGATGATGCTTTTCTCTTGAGGAATTTTCCCATGTCTCTAACCGGGCCCACGTTAGACTAGTATAGTGGGTTACCTAGACATTCTATCTTCTCATTTAATCAGGTAGCCCAAGCCTTCTTGGATCACTTCTCCATCAATGTTGTTAAGAAGGTTACCATGACTGACCTCTACTCTATGCATCAATATGACGACGAATCTATCACATATTTTGTCACTCATTGGTGTAGCTTGATCAATCAAATCACATTCCAATTACCACAAACCAAACTCATAGAGCTCTTCACGTGGGATTGTGCTAGACATATCTCACCAACCCTGTAGGTGCAGAATTTTTGAACCTTTGATGAGGCATTCACCATGGCACAAAAGCTAGAGATTCGGGCCATCAAAGAAAAGAAAATCCAACTATGCAATAAAAACTCAACATTTAAGTCAAATGATACCTCTTCTTCTTCAAAACCATAGAAAAATTATTCAAAATCCAAGGGAACCGCTAACGCAGTAGTACTCAAAGCTAGCCTAGCTCATCCATCAAATCAAGCTAGCCCCTCATCTAATCTTTCTCATGTCCAAACTTTTCAATTCAGATGGGAACAACAGAAATACACCCCAATTGGGGAACCTTATTCTTTTGTCTTAGAAAATATCATTAAAGCTGGGGCCATCACCCTTCCTCCCATAAAACCACACACTGGTTTTGACCCTACTTGCCCCACACCCACATGGTACAAAGAACATGACTTCTGTAACTATCATTGGGTAAAAGGTCATAGTGATGACAATTGCATCACTTTCAAAAACATTGTCCAAGAAATGCTTGAGAAAGGCGAGTTAACCTTGGATAATCCTAATGTACCTTCCAATCAAAACCTACACATCTTCAAGAAACCATTTCCTAATCATGCCCCTTCTTCTGATCAAATCGGAGAGACCTCAACTCATGATAGCCATACTTGCGAGGTCCATGCTATTTTCGGTGTGACGCACCCACGACTTCCAAATTACCTCATATTCCTTCCATAGAGGAAATATTATCCTAAAGTCCTCAACCTACACTCAAACCCACTTCACCTACTCCACCCACAAAGGAACACCCTTCGTCTCCTCCATCACCTATGGGGAATTCTTGTTAATATCGAGACCATTTCACCTTTAGCTTCTCCACCTAGAGAGTCATCACCCACAGTACCTCTCCAACCCATGGAAGACACTTGTCTATCTCCTCCACCCACAGAGGAGCACCCATCATCTCCTCCACCTATCAAAGATCTAGTAGAAATGTCGTTGCCTCTAGGTGACCATTCTCCATCAGCTACCCAAGATCATGCGGACTTACTTTCGGCTCTCTTACCCATAGAGGCTGAAGCTAGTGAATTCCCCATTTCTAAGACACATTTTATGGGAATCACCATTAGATCCACATCAACCTCACCTACAACAGTGTCATTCTCATGCTTAGTTGACCACCTAGATTATGTGGATAGAGCCTTACTTTGGGGGTGTCTTCTACTCCCTGTCTCAACACAAATGCAAATGTCACTCACTAACACTTCCACTATCTATCTAAAAATATTTCGGCCACTCAAACCAAACACAACCACAACTATCACAAATTCTCTCATGATGCCACTCATGGCTCAACTCACCCCTCTACCCATAATTCAAAATTCTTCTACATCCAAACCTATTACTTCATCTTCCCTTCCCAAAACTATTACTACCTTAGGGGTCATCCCAATGGCTAGCCTTAGTCATCCACCCATCAAATTAGACTTAGCCACATCCTCCAAAATTAACACCAACCTAATCCAGCCCCCAAACAGAAGAACCAATCACCAATATCTCATACCCCAACCTCACCGATCATACCTTCATCACCTTCACCCTTTCTCATCCATCTTAGGACCTCACCCTTCCAAAGCATGGTTAAGAAATCTCCACCCGCCTGGTAAAATAAAAATACAACAGCCCATTCTTCCCTCACAAACCTCTAACATACCCAAGCACCGACACGACTTCCACCCACACCTACAACATCTTTACCATCCATACCTATAATATCATCAAAAACTTATTCACAACCCACGACACTTCAGTCTCTTTCCCTCACACCTCCTACACAACCCATGCCATCCACCTTCACAGCACCTCAGTTATCCCCGTGGGTAACTCACCCTCTTCCACCATCCACTTTTCCCTCTAGATCTCATTCACTTGTATCATCTTTACCCAAGAAGGTGCAACCTAAAGACAAAACTCTGCTATCCTCCAATAAGGTAGTCAAACCAACCATGTACCCTCTTACCAATTCATATTCCATACCCCTACCCAGAAAACATGACTAATAACTAGGACCACACAAAGCACCTAAAACCGTGGCTCAACCTTCTCCCCCTCATAAAATGCCCCTCCTCTGCACTCATCCGCACCTACACCCAAACCCACTTTCACTTCCCATTGTGATCCATTAGCAGGATCATATGCCAAAATATTAACCAACCTCCTTAAAACTTCTATCATCACATTACGCCTCTCGAGACCTTATGACCCTCTCCAACCCAAACCAAAGAGCTTTGATGACACCAAAATTTGTGCCTACCATCATGTGTCAGGACACGATGTAGAGAATGTAAGGATTTCAAAACTATTCTTATCTAGTTGTGTCCTTCGAAGAAAACTTTAACGATGATGACCTTCTGTGACAAGGACCCCATTTCTCTAGCACCCATTTCCACAATTCTTTTGTCATTTCCTACACGGTGACAAGACCTCCACCCCAAGATTCGAAATTAACATGGTTCGCATAAGAGAACTTGCCAAACCACAACCTAAATGTTGTTACACCCAAATCACTTCACAAGGCTGTTTCTCCCCAATAGGTTTCTTCTGTCATGTCGTTATACCACTCATCCTACACCTTTTCCATTTACCAACTCCCCTCAAATCAACATGATCCATGTTGTTACTCGTGATTAGAAGGATAAAGGTATGGAAAAGGAAACCAACCCACCAACTAACCCTATACCCAACATAGCATCTACACCCACACCTAAAATAACTATCCACTACCCCACATATCATATTTCTAATGGGGTTACACATAACACGATGCTCAAACAACTACACAAATCCCCCTCAAAATGTCTCTATATGACCTCATCCAAACCTCGTAATCCCATCACCAAGCTCTCATGGAGGCTCTTCAGTCTATTGAGGTCTTACCTGATGACCCTACACTAGTGGCATCCATTATTATGCCCCATCATGTAGCCTCTCTCACCAAATTACCACCTTCATCTACACCTCCACCTACTCACCAAGTAGCTGCACTTAGCTTCTCAGATGAAGAGATCGTACCACACCAAACCAATGACCCAAATCTAGCTCTCTTCATCTCTATGCACATCAATGATATATGTGTATGATGTGTTATGATTGATGGGGGTGCTAGCATTAATATCATCTCTTCCCATGCATTTGACCAAATGCACATACCTGATAATTACATGCATAAACATCCTGTCATGTTGCATTCATTCAATGATGCTATCACTTCCACACTTGGCACCGTCATCCTCCATGTCCACGTGGGCCCCTGTACTATTCCAAAGTTATTTTACATCTTAGAGGGGAATTTCAATACAACTAGTTGCTTGGTAGACCCTGGATTTGTGTCATGGGTTGTGTTCCTTCCACTTTGCATCGTTGTGTAAAGTTTGAGCATGAAGGACACACCTATACCATTTTGGCTGACCCATCACCCTTCAAAACCTACAACATACTTTACCGACCCAATGATGTGCTTATACCCATTAAAGCATCTACCTCCACAACCACTGCCTCTTCACCTACACCTCCACTCACCAGTGTTGTCACTACCTCGACCGCACCTACATCCTCCATTCCTACCGCTGCCACAACCTCCATGACCAAACTATTAGCCTCTCAATCAGTTATCTCTACCTCTGATTCAACCTCTAACACATCGTCTATCCTAGCTACCCGCATATTGACCACTAATCCCTTAGAAGGCATTTCTCAATGCCTCACTCTGGGGGAGTATCATTGATATAGTGTTAACACATTCCTTACTCCACAAGAGTATGGAAGTATTCACCAACACCCTAGCTATGATCACTACATAGGAGAGTGCCTCCTTTATGGTCCTCCTCACCTTCATACAAATCTCTCATATGGGGACTTGATGCTACCACTTATACACTTGAACCACCATCATAAACCCTCCCATTTTTTTTTTGACCTCCAGTCACTCACCAATCACCATTTCACCCACACCTTCCGCACCGATGATGTGAATGGAAGGGTTTTGGTTTTTGATTTTTGAGCAAGGATGCCACACTATTATTCCATGTACTACCCAAAAACATAATGACTGTAGTGGTATCGGATTTGCTGAACCACCTGCCAAGAAGGCCCACATTGAACCCATTGAGGACATCAACCCTTCTCCACCTTCTTCACCTGCTCCACCTTCTTCACCCCCTTCCCATGAATGATTCAATGGATCCATAATCCATTCCTCCTAATTTTTTTTTTCATAAACATCATTTCCTTAGGGCCTTGACTTATCAATGCGAGGGTGAGGCTCCCTCCTCTCTTCCCTTCCCGTACCTTAAAATGATTGATGACGATACACCTTCGATTAACATCGTTCAATGTCAGGATGATGAATCTATACTCACCTACCTTAGTGCTGAAGACTCATATATTCATTGGTCATTACCATCTCAGATGCAAACCATGTTGAATGAATCGATTACCAAAATCAACATCCATACTTAGGATGACCCACACATTCTAAATATTGGACAATCTTTAGATACTGCTGAACATGAAGCCATCACTTCTTTTCTCAAGATCGTAACCATGCTTTTTCTTGGTCTTACATAGATATGCCTAGTATTGACCCCACCATAGTGGTCCACAATATCATAACCATGCCCGATGCCAAGCCCGTAAAAAAAAGTTGAGGAAAATGCACCCTTGTATTGCACTTCTGGTCAAACAATAACTTCAACACCTTCTTTCCATTTCCTTCATCTTACCCATTGATTATCCCAGGTGGATTTCTAACATTTTCCTTGTCACTAAGGTAACAGGGGGACTTTATATTTGTATAGATTTCCGTGACCTCAACCTAGCTTGTCGAAAGATGACTTTCCTCTACTTGGTATTGACCAACTGGTTGACCTTACCGCTGGTCACAAGATGCTATCACTCATGGATGGTTTCTTGGGTTATAACCAAATCTTGCTTTCCCTAGAGGATCAACAAAAAACCACATTCATCACCCCTTGGGGGACCTTCTGCTATCGAGTCATGCCTTTTGTCCTTAAAAATGTTGGTGCCACATATCAGCGGGCTATGACTTACATATTCCATGACATCATACATCGTATATTGGAAGATTATGTGGATGATCTCCTAGCCAAATCTAAATGCCGCTCCAAACACCTTGCCATCTTATAAACTATATTTGACCGCCTCATTAAGTATTGCATTTGTCTTCAACCTAAGAAGTGTTTCTTTGCAGTTCTCTCAAGAAAAATTATGGGATTTATCATCTCCTTACGTGGTATAGAGGTTGATCCTACTAAAGTCAAGGACATTCTCAAAATGCCTCCACTCACTAACCTTATTCAACTCCATAGCCTGTAAGGTAAGTTGTAGTATATTTGCCATTTCATTTCAAAATTGTCTAATTGGTGTTAACCATTTCATCATATTCTCAATAAGGATGCCCCCTTTAAATGGGATGATGACTACCACAAAGCTTTTGAGACCTTAAAACAATACCTTCTCCAACCACCCATACTCATTCCACCTAAAGATGATCAACCCATGTACCTATATTATCTCAGCTACTGATCATTCCTTGGGAGCCATGCTCACTCATCGTGATGAACAACATAGGGAGAAAACAATTTATTACATGAGCCGAAATCTTTTGGTCTATAAAACCCAAAACACCCATGCAGAAATTTTTTTCTTAGCATTAATTTTTGTTTCCACAAAACTCCATCATTACCTACTCAACCAAAATACATATGTTGTGACCAACACCGACCCCCTACACTTCATGTACACCAAACCTTACCAAAATCAACATGCCGCATGCTAGATTATGCTTTTGGCTGACCTCAACCTTAAATTTATCCATCAAAAGTCTATCAAAGGGACAAGCTATCGCGACTAATTGGTGATGCACCTATTTACGTGGATCAACCCTCTAACTTTGACTTCCTAGATGAGTCAATTACTACCCTTTCCTGGACAAACCCGCTTACCAAATGAAACTCTTCTTTGATGGTTCCAAGTGTCAGCATGGGGGTGGGGCTGGTGTTATCCTCATTCTACTTGATGGTGAACCCATGCCTTTATCTTTCAAACTCAATTTTTATTGTAAAAATATTTCTAAATACAAAGCACTCGTATTATGTCTCCAAGCTGCATATGCCTTAGATGTTAAGTCAATCAACATCTTTGGTGATTTAAGAATTGGTCGTAAACTAATTCAATGGTATATACTAGTGTCATAATGAGACACTTCAAAAGTATAAACATCACATGGACATACTTTTGACCGCCTTCAACCGTTATAACATTCAAACCATCCCCGTTTAACCAAAAAAATTGTAGATACCATGGTATGCTTGCCTCTCAAATCCCCCTTTTCCCACCAATTTTAAAATCTTTGTCACCATACAAAGACTCCAATCACCCTCTTATTTACCTCATGAATTTACTCCATCAAAACCGCTACCCCTAACCTGAGTGACCTTTGGTATAAACACTTTTAAGACTACCTTTCCCTCTCCATCTTGCCTCCCGACCTCACTCATAGTGGACAATGTGCCTTTCTTAAAATAGTCTCTCATTACGTCATCATGGGTGGCCTCCTTTATAAGAACGAATTTGATGGCATTCTCTTATGGTGCCTTATGAGTTCTAAAATTCCTTATACCATTAAGGAAGTTCGTGATGGCATATATGGAGGTCACTTGATGGCCTTTGTTGTTAAGTGTATTCTTTTCCTAGGTTATTATTGGTAAACCTTAACCATGATTATTGTGACTATCTAAAGCATTGTGTAAAATTCCAAGAACATGCCAACCTTCATCATACACCGAGTCATGCCTTACAGGTCACCCGTGACCTTTGGCCCTTCTCTCAATGGGGTTTAGATCTCATTGGAGAGATCAATCCCCATTCTTCACAATGACATCAATGAATAATTACCGCTACCAAATATTTCACCAAATTCGTTGAAGCCATACCTATCATCTCCACAAAATTTGAGAAAATATGTGAGTTCATCAACCATCACATTATTTTTCATGTTCTTTCTACATCGCCTCATCACTAATAACAGAAAGCAATTCAAATATAAAACCTTACAAAAACTTTTCGATGCATTCGGCATTAATTTTAGTTTCGTGTCACCATATTACCCATAAACCAATAGCTAGGTTGAATCCACTAATAAAACCTTAAAAATAATTCTCATGAAAGTGGTTAACGATGCTAGGAAGGACTGGCATACACACATTCCTTTCACCATGTGGGCATACCATACTAGTATCTCGCACTTCCACTTGCTACCACACCCTTTTCTCTAGTCTCACGGTAGCAGAGGTTTTCCTACCTCTCGAAGTCCAGATTCCCTCACTCCACATTTCTTTCCATGACATGGTCAATGATGATGACTTTCATCGGGACCGCTCAACACAACTTGAGTTATTAGATGAAAATCATCTTAATGCTCTTGACCATCTTTAAGTTTACAAAAATGTTTCAAACGTGTTTATGACAAATGTGTTCATGAGCGAACCTTCCAAGTTGGTGACTTGGTCTTGAAATAAAATCAACATATAACCAAAGCGAGAGTAAAAGTAAACGGGAAAATTTACTCCTAATTGGCTTAGACCATATATTGTGACTCATACTTATGTATCGATTGCTTATCGTTTATCTTCATTAGATGGTAAACCCAAACTTGAGTCCCTCAATGCCTTACATCTTCAACTATTCTCTTTGTTGACTTTTATTCCTACCTCTAACATTCCCATTTTAAGACTTTTGAAACAAGGGATTTTTTTTTTTGAAACATAATGTTCTCTCTGTTCTAAATAAAACATCATTTAAAACACACATTCCATTTCATCAATCTCATAATGTGAGATAACCATATGTAGTTGTAATGACTCGGTACACTATCGATCTCTCATTCCATGACTCGATTACCAAATGATCTCTCATGTTAACTTAAGGTATAGAATAATTTATGTATACTACATATACTTACTTCTCCTACCCTATTCTCGGGCACCTTGAGTGATCTGTTTAAAAACCTATCGAATATTTGTTACCAATATTCATTTTACATCACGTTGCTTTAAACTAGGTGACATAGGGCAACGTAACCAACAACTTACAATACTTTGGCCAAATATTTTCAACATATTGTTCATGTTACTATTCCTAGATGGCATACTCATCATTCTAGAATACGTCCTTCACCTCACTCCTCTGTTATCTAGAATGGTCTTTACTGACTACCATCAGTCCACTTGCCCAAGGTTTGACCCTAGCCCCGATTAGCATCATAGTTTGTTATAGGAAGATGCTCACGATGACTTAGGGTATATGGGCATACTCGGATGACCTAAGTCATCCAAATGTGCCAAGGTACCCTAAGTCATAGAGAGCTACTACCTATCCAAAACATGCTACTAACTTGACCTAGAGGGAAATGAAGTTCAAGTCCAGATGTGCGTAGATCTAGATGAAAAATATGGAAGGGTGTTTCCACATGTCAACTGCAACACTATATCCTTGAGAAGTCCAGGGAATTCTTGAGGGTACAGTCCTGTAGTTGGCATGTGCCAACATCCGTTAGAATTGATTCATCAAGATGTACATACCCCCTTAGTGGTCATTAATCATAATTAAATTGGATTAAGATTCGATTATAGTAACCATGCCTAACCCTAATTCCAACATTCCTTAAGTTCTTTATCCAACACTAGCCTGATTAGATATGGAGAACTTCATTAATTCATGTTTGCATTGTTATTCGTTAACGTGGCATAACAAGTAGTTATCCCAAAAATAGGACAAAAACATCAAACGTTTAATTCTTAATGCAACCTAGCTATCCAAATCAAGTGTTTCATCCACCTAGATTCAACTAGTGTCTACCTTATATACTTAGTATAAGGATTAAAGATCATAACCACTATTCCTTTTATCTTTCATTCCATGAGAGAGGAAGAGTCTTCCTCTTCATGATTAGAGGTTAGGTTTAACATAACCTTTTTATCGTTGGCTACTTATATAGTTTAATTGTATGTCCCAAGCATATTTCATTATTAAAATATCGTTGTGAAGTTAGAGAATGACACCTTTGCAATTTCACAAGTTCATTATAATATGGGAGATTATACTTATCTCCTTAATCTAATTTATTATTTTATAATAGCAATAGTATACAACAGATATAAGGAATACTGCAAAGATATCACTATTATTTCCATCATACAAGTACAAAATTATTCACAATACAAATTGGATTTCAACACAAAACATTTCAATTCATGATAATACATATACATTTACAAGACTATGCATTTTAGACATTTTGCACATCAATCAAAATTAAGATCTTAAAAGAACATCACTTTTCTTTTCCAATACAACTCAAGAATGAATCAAAATTCTTTATAGAAGATCCAGAATTAAATAAGCCAATGCATCATAAAATTTTCTGTCTTCTTTTATCACTTATGATGTCCATCTGCAAAAATTGCTAGCATGGTTCAGTTCAATGAACTGAGCATGATAAGCACTAAGCATTAAAGTAAAGTGCATTCCACTAATTGTTCCATTAAAAAAATCTGATTTAATGAAACAATTAATATATCATACAAATAATCATAAGTAATAACATCTTAGAAAAGAAGTACATTAAAAGAGTGGAATTACTTTTAAGAAAAGAACTTAATATAATCCGCAACATCAGAATTATATCACAAGGTTTAATTGATCCTATCAATTACTTTAAAACAATCAACAGGTTTTGTCATCCAATTGTTTCATAGTTCTATAAGAATAGAAATACACATTTATCTTTACTAAGTAAAAAAAGAAGTTAATTACCACATAGATCATATTAGAATGCTTCATCTTTTCATATAACAAAGGAAGAAGAATCAATACATACTATTCCCCAAACACTAATCATCTGAAAGACAATTACAGGTTTAGAACACACGAATCTACCTCAATTCAAAGATAACAATACAAGGATTCAACATTAAAGCAAAACATCTAACAAGAATCCCAAATCAATCCAAGTAGGGTAGAGAGTCAAAACAATCCCTCCCTCAAGTCAAAACTAACTCCCATATGTTAGAGGATATAATTCAAAGATCTAAAACCAAACATTCCACAATAAATTTTCCATCTCAGAAGAAGATCAAAAATAGAAAAGTTTAATCAAATGAACTTATCCAAACAATATAAAAAGGATCTCAAATAGAAAAGGACCCAATCTATAATTCATTTCATTTATATTATGAAATGAATTCCCATTTCGATTCAAACTTAGAAATTCTTTATCTAGTTCCCAAAAGAGAACACAAAACCAAACACATAGTTAAAGAAACCACACTTCTAGTTTTCCTTTACAAATATTACAAACTGGTTTACCTATTTCCATTCATCAAGCATAAGTTTAAATTCAAATCTCAGAATGAAGTACACAGTACAGCCCCAAAGCAGTATATTGTCCCCAAGAAAACATGTTCCTTTATCTATAAAACTTGGAGATTCATTCAATGAATCCATCAAGGAGTAGAAATCCTCAAACAATAAAATATATACAAGTTTAGAAGTAATCATGAACTCAAGAACTGAAATCCCATTACAAGGCTTCAACAGCTCAATACAAAGAAGTAAGTAGTTTGTGATCCAAATAAGAACAATAATACAAAACTATCTGAACAGAGATAAAATATATCCTTTCATACAAAATTCAGTGCACTAAGGTACTCAATCCATCATTTTAATAAAACCCAGTAAATCAATTAAAAAGAACTAAAGAGAGTAAGAGAGTCCAATAATGTTTAAGTCAAGAGATGTCCCATTCTTACCTCCATCAAGACTGAAACAAAATCACAACAAGGACTCCCGAGTTCCATTTAAAAATATTATGACAAGGAAGGCAATTGTTTCAGACATCTATTACAAGGAGAATGAATATTACATTTCCATAAACCCTCAAAAACTATTACAACTATTCCAAACGAACTAAAAATCAACCAAACCCACAACAAGACATAGTTCCAGTCCATTAATCCTATGAACAAAACAATCAAGCTTCAACAAGACACGGGTTTGCTCAGGGTCGAGAAGGAAAGATACACTTCACATTCATTCACCCTATTTAGTTCAAAGAAGGCGGTACAGTCTCCAAAATAAAAGTGTCACAATAATTCCAACAAGAAGCTATAAGGAGAATATCTCAAAGAGATTACCAGGTCTACTTCTAAACAAAACAAATCTCTCAAGACCCTTTTAAATAGAAAATCCTTAAATCTTTTCAAATCCTTAATACTAACAAAACTCCAGCTCAGAATACAAGTATAGAATCAAACACGTCGATTCCAATAAAATTTTAAAATACACACGAATGGAATACCAAGACAAACACAGGTTTCGAACAAAATTATAGAACTTCATAAGGATCTAATACTAGCTCAGAAAAACACAAGTTCAAATACAAGCCTATAATGAAACATGAAGCCCTAAATACAAGCTTAGAACAAAACACCAATGCTCTAATACGAGTTCAAGCATTTTCAAATCCTTAAATAAGAATAAAACTTCTAGCTCAGAGTACATGTACAGAACAAAACTCATCAATTCGACTACAAGTTTGAATCACGCAAGTATTGAAAACAAGTACAATGTCGATCATAAAGCTTCAACAAAATTTCAAAACAATACAAGCTCCAATACCAGCTCAAATGAAACATAAGACTACACATAATAGTTCAGAATGAAAAATAAGGCAATGAGTGCCCATTCAGTCAACACCAACCTTGTAAACAAGTTTCAGAATGAAATACAGAGCTCCCAATACAAGTTTCACATGCATGCCACCATTACACTAACACAGAGAAAGTTTCCCAAAAACTATCATTGCCAACAATGGATTTGCATTCCAAAAACCACATAGATTCATAAAAACATGCAAGTAGCTAACAAGACAAATCATGCAAATATTTATCTCATGAGAGCAGAGTTGTTCTAATGAATCACTTAGAAGAAAGCAAGAAATCTTAATGGGTAGGGCCTATCATGCCTGATAGTGCTTTTGCAAATTCGAAGGAGACTTCTAGCCGAGATTCCAACTCTTTTTCTTCTCCATGACATATCAACAACCAAAAACTTTTATTCCAATTCCTCTTATTAATTCCCTTGATTGAAAATAGACCAGAGAAACCAAAAATAACCAAGAAGAAAAAGAAGTTGAACTACTGGTTCAAAGAACCAGATAGCTCAATGCAGAGAAAAATTCGCGAGGCAGGCAACACCAACCAACCTCCCAAAATCCACCTCCCTTGTTTATAAGATGGTTTGCACACAAAAACCAAGATCCATTAATGCCATAACTCCCAATTCTCCCACTTATCTCTCCTTACCACCACCTCTAAAAACTGGTGAATACCAATTCCAAATCAACATGTAATTCCATACTTAGTGAAGCCTCCACGTAAGCCCCACTAAAGTTAACTAGCCCTTAACAAAAATGGCAGTACCTCCTTGCATTAATACCCAATCAAATCAAATAAAAGCCATTGTAACCATCACTATAGTGCCATGTGACCCTAGGTCCCTTTTTAATTAGTTTAGGCTAGATTTCCCAAAACTTAGGTTAGTCTAATAATAACTTTCATAGGTCTTATAACATTGATAAAGGTAATACCCACTTTAGGTTAGATTAAATTTACTTCCATATAATATTAGGCATTAGGTTAATATAGTCCAGTATTACTATAGTAATCTCCCCTTCCCATATTCATTTAGCATAAGAGCTTAGGTTAGGTCACCGCCCCCAACACAATAGAATAAGAAGCTTAGGTTAGATTACAACCTAATTAAGTAGACATAGCTAGGGATAAGGTGCTCTTACCTAGTTTAGGATGCCATTAGGTTAATCCTTTAGTTTTAGGATTCATATCCCTTTCATAGTCATAAGCGAGACTATTTTTGTTTACTCCAATAATGTTCTGTGAGAGATCAATCAAACACCCAAGCAAAAACATACAACCAAATGAAAGCACTTTCACACAAGACCATCGAATTTGAAAAATACAAAATTCCAGTATGCTATGTCTCTAAACTAATGAATGTCAATTTTCCATTTAGTCCATTAAGAAGATTTAAAACATTCCTTGGATCACTGAAATTGATCCAAGGAGGAGTCAGTAAAGAAGATAAGTTTGCAACTCTCAAAACCAGATTGCAACTTACCTATAAGAAGTGAAAGTGGATTGTTGCAAGCCATATCATTTCATTCTAAAGAATCTAAGAGCAGAAATGATTTATCCATAACAAGCATGATTTTTGACAATCAAGGGGACACACCTCATTCAATAAAATCACATACCAATGCTTGTAATGAAAAGAGAAATATAATAGTTTGTCCAAGGTGTTACATGACCTCACCTTTTGCCTCTTTGCATGCTCATCCCTTGAGTGCTATCCAATTCCTATGCTATCACCAATTATTAAACAAGAATCATGTGTGTACCATCACCTTTTTTATCTTCTCTTAAATATGTGTACCTGCCTTTGCACATGGCATGATTCTCATGGATAATTTTCATCTAATTTTATATGAGATCCCATGGTCATTTCACCTTACTTTCTGTAGAAGAATACAATTCTTCACATTAGTCTTGTTCATGACTCAAAATCCCTCACATGGGAATCAACTCCTTGAGTCAAACTTCCAATAAAAATATGACTCCCTCAAAAGGATATCTTTCTCTCTACACCACTACTATAAATAGACTACTCCCTCGAAGGACAACTATGTAAAGTTATTTCAAAAAAAAGAGAGAAAAGAATCTTAAGCTTCCTACATTGATCAACTTTGCAAAGACCTCAAGGAGTTAATTTCCTCCTCCCATATAGACTTCCTACATTAATCAGTCTATCTCAAATACAAGTCAAATAGAAAAAAATTTCATCATGGACTTGCCCATCGTGATCTTGGATCTCTCACCAAAAAGCATGCTACCAAATACCATATAACACTAATCACTTTTCCCCTCTCACCATTCACACTTTCATTCCCTACTGCCTCAAGGGACCTGATGAAATTGTGACATTTGGTGATCATGTGACTACTCTTCACATTCGAATAATCAATCATGTAATGTCTTTAGGGTCTTACGTTCATTAGCCTATCCAAGGTATGACCTACTCATTATGATCCTTACCAATTAGGTGGCTCCCTTACCTCCTCTTTTCTTTTAACCTTCTTCATTATGTATTGATTACCTTGTACAGGACTAAATCCTCGACACTTATCTTTGGGTACATTTTCCTCTTTCACCATAATCAACTCCAACTCACCCATACCAATGTGCCCACAATTCACCCATACCTAAAATGACCTAGACTCAATCATGCCTATAACCTACCAACCCTTATTCCTACCTCCTCGCATTATTTCCTAGCTTATGGGAGAACCGCATCGTCCCGAGGTCCCTTTTATTTGGGACTATGTGAAGTAGCACTCCGAGGGCATAGGGCCCTTGGAGGTTAGCTCGGACACTCTCTACCCTAACCAATTCTCCTTTGATTTTCCTAAATCATAATCTACCCTTGTTATATTTCTTTTTATATCAATAATGGGGAATTAAACCAAAAAAACAAGTAAATTACTTTCCACATTTTTATCATCATCATACATACATTCATTATCTCTATCATTTATTTTCCATTATCATGCATGTTACTATAAAACATCTCAAACATGACCCATATCATCATTAATTACATAAATTAATGAATTACAAACTCAATCAATTTCAACTCAATCCATGCCTAGACCACAACCTAACTCCACCATGCCTATGACTTGACTCAATCCATGCCTATGACCTGACTCAACCATGCCTAACACACCTATCATGACTCCATCCATGCCTAGACCACAACCTAACTCCACCATGCCTATGACTGCTCAACCATGCTTAATAAACCTATCCGACTCCATCCATGCCTAGCACACCTATCATGACTTGATCCATGCCTATGACCTGACTCTATCATGCCTACACTACCTAGTTCCCATCATATATACAAATCAAAATAGCAAGATAGCCACAACCATGTATACACATAATGACCATAATCATCATCATCTCCATAAATAAAAACATCTAAACATGTGTATCCATATACATAACTCTTAAATATCTTGACACGTAGGCTAGTATATGATAAGAAGTATACAAAAATCTCATATAGATCCTCACTCCCTTTGGCATGCAGACCGGTATATATAAAAAATGAATAAAAATACATCAAAATGAAGATATGTGCATCAGACATAATCTTGTTAGACATCCTCCATATCTGTCTCACCTATCTCCTCCTCCCTCCCGGCTCCTGTCTGGTGGCTTGATAACATCTCACCACCCGCCATGGGTCATGGTCGAGTCCCTGCTGGTACATCTCCTAGAGCTAGTCTCCGTGAACTAGTGGCCTCACCCTAATCCTGTCTCGGAGCTCGATGGCCCCCTATGCTCTCCACGCTGTGGGTATGGGATATGGTCCTCTCACTCGAGGCTTGATGCTACCTATACTCTCTATAGGATAGAAAATATATCACTACCACCATCAACTGATCCTAGTAATACCTTGCCTCACCTAAAGCATCCTATAACCTGGATATGGGTACACTGTCATGGTGGTCCCATCATCCTTTTCCCTTGTACTTGTCTGTGGGACGTTGTCCCACCCCTACCTATGGAGGTTCAATCATCCTCTCACCCGTGCCTATACCTAAGCATGTAGTGCTCGACCGCACCTATGCGGTGGCTAATTGGCCTTTGCAAACCTATAACTTGCACCTATAGGGTGGCCACCTACTCATCATCTCCATCTCCATCTCTACCTTGGGCCATCTAGGCTTGCAAAAAGGCCTCCTATGCATGCAATGTGGCCACCTCCACCTCCGAACCTGCTAACTACCCCTGTACCATCCCCAATTGTGTAATCAGGGTCACCACCTACCCCTGTAGGGTGTCTCTCTACACCGTGATAGTGGCTAAATCTGGTTGTCCTGGCACAGGCGATCTTACTACTCGTAAATGGGCAGCCCACCAGCCCATGCTGTATCTATCTCACGGCATCGTCGATCCACCAATCTATCACCTACTCCTTCTACCCTATAAGCACTATCAGATGTGGTAGAGACAATGGCCTCTCCATGTCATCTCTCCTGTAGTGTGGGAAAGGTGGAGGTATATCCTATGGTATCCCAAGCGATGTCTAACCTGTTAACTAGGATCATCTTGGGCTCCCATACACGACACCCTTCTATTCATTTGAGTAGCTAAAGGCCATCCAACTCATCGGCCATATGTCTATATGAGGGATAGCCCACATATGGTCTCCAAATAATGTTCACGCTAGACAATCCCTCTAGTAACTGCCTATAATAGGCCACATCATGTCTAACCCCACCTGCTCGGTGCTCTCCTATCATAGGCACCCATCACCTATACCCCACCGAACAAAACCAGGCTCAAATGCATCTACCTAGGGCATACCAATCAGATGAACACAAATAATGTGCTTTGTAGGCCCAAGTGTAGAATAAACATGAAAAATAGATCGAACACTGTGGAGCGCCCATATGCCCATAGCTCCCTATATAGCTGCACTAAGAATGCTAGCGCCCATGCAAAGTAGGTCCTATCCATAATCATATCATGTAGTACCCCATCAGTGACCATGGGAATCTCCCACCCTCTACATCCGGTAGTGTAAAATAGCATACTGCCTCCATCAGTAATACTACTAGCCTTGTCTCCTCTGGATGGGCTAGGTACATCTCTCCATAGCTTAGGTTGGTCTTTATGGAATGTCAGCTCCATCAATCCCTCACCAAATACTATCAGCATCAACTCCTTAGATGCCTTTAAGGAGATTGAATATACCTGCATCCCCAATATAGGTAATCGCAGGATCCTATACACGTCCTCTAGGGTGACGGTCATCTCCCCGTCGGTAGGTGGAACATGTTGGTCACGAGAATCCCATCTATTGATGAGAGCAACCATTAGACTCAGCTTCTAGACTACATGCCGGTAGCACTTGACCCCACTCAGGCCAACATCTGTGACATGCCTCCACTCCTCATTGTCACCACCCCATGAACTATCACGAGAGGGGTGGCACCCTATCTTGCATCCTCAACTGATCTCTCACCTACATTCAGCAAAAACATCATATTAATATAACTTACTCATAACCATGATCTCACTTGGCACCTCACCTATACCTACCACCCTACCTCTCTTTCCCTAGACCTCCTTACCTTTGTATCACATCTTCTCTCTACCCAACCCACCTCTAACCTACTATTATTCACCCTTACCTATTTTTACCCCTTACCTATGTTAGGATTTTCCCCAAAACATACCCTATTTCCCACTCCCTACCTCACCCACCCAACCTAGGACACCTTTTGCCCCCTTTTTCCCCAAATTATGACCGGTACCGGTTACCCATAACCGACCCTGGTCCCCCATAAAACCGGCATCGGTCACCTATTTTGTGGTGATACCGGTTCTCTATCACCAATGTTGGCTAACCCTCAACCGACACCGGTCACTATCACCGCAAAATCATGACACCCAAACCCTATTCTTCCTCAAACCTCCCTTTTGCTCCATTCTACCCACCCAATCCTACCCAAATCCCCACCCTAGCCCTTTACCCTTTACCCTTCCTTCACCCAATCACCTCTCTCCTCATTCATATTTACCCTGATATGCCCTCCCACCAATCCAAAATTCATTTCCCCCAACAACCCATTTCTATCCACCCGACATCTAATTCAATCTAATAAACAAAATAAAGAGTAGGATTGACCCTTACCTCATCATGCTACCATCGTTGTGGTGGCACATTGGGCCACTACACCGGTGGTCCACACGATCCCTCTCCTGCCTCCGCCATCACCCAATCAACCTCCTCACCTCCAACTAATCGAATTACTCAATCCACTCTCATGGACCTTCCTATTCTTTGCCCTCGACAACCATGTGGCTCACCAAATTAGTGTTCCATCTCACTCTGTCACTTTCCACCTTTTCCTCTTTCTCCTATCGTTTTCTCCTCTTTTGTAAAAGACAAATGATTGGAAAAAATATGAATTTTTTCTTTTTTATAACCTACCCGACTTGACCAGCAAATTTTTATCTTGACCAACATCGGTCCTGTGCCTAGCTTACCATGGTTAGTCCATCGTGACTAGCATCAGTTCCTTTAAACCATCATCGGTTACCTGCTTAGTCTTTCTCCTACCCCCTACCCCCAATTTTTGACCTAAATCTTTTTTACCTCACCCACACCTCACTTAGACACTTCACTTTATCTTCTTGACCTTATCATTTACCCCCTCACCTCGTCCTCATTTGGGGACTCATTATTATACCCATAACTCAACCCTAACCATGTCATGACCTAGATACTTGGACATGGAACATCGCTAGTGACCAGTGACATCATGTGTTCGCTATGTTGGTACCTAGATTTAATCTCCTTCACAACTTGAGCAGCATCATGGATTTTACAAGACACTCAGAGGCAGATAAATGAATTATATGTCATTTTGTAGTTGGGAAGTAATTTATCTGACTTGTTAGCACTCAGGCATTGAAGAATTGGGTAGCACCTTGAAAGGATTTTGATCTAATCCTCACTAGTTTAGGTTGTGCCTTTCAACCAAGGTAAGAGAACCTATATTGCAACATTTGTTTTGTTAAGGAGGTGGAGATATCCTTATACTATGCATATTGTATGGAGATGGCCTTGGGAAAACATGATCAATTTTCCATTATTCAAACTCAACAGAGCTTTCACTACTAATTGATGGAAATGCTTTCAAGACAAGGCCGAGGCTGCTAGAGACATGATATGATCTTGATTTGCTTTGTGCATTTTTGTAAATGGATTGTGTTCTTTTTAGACACACAATGCAATGCGAGGGGGTAGTATGGGGTAGGATTAGTTATTCGAATAAAAATTTTGGTGGGAGATTTGAGACGGGACTAACAAGAATTTTCCAAATTATTTGAGGACCTTTGCAAGAAATTTGTAAGACCCACACAACAAAATGCTTCAAAAGGGTTGAGATACTCCTTCAACTAGGATATGTGCACCAAATGGAGGCCCAGATCTGCACTCTTCCACACAATCTTTAATAACCTGCCACAAAATCTTGAAGTAGATGAACAAACAAAGTATCTAGAAATCTCTATTTTATCATGACCTAAGGTGCACCCAAAGGTTTCTGAGAAAATCCCAAAATTCAAGGAAGGTAAAGTGATTTTAAATATGTTTATCTCTTTATCGGATGAAAGCTCTTCTGAATGTGAGACTGTAGATGCCACTAAAATATCAACAAGAAATTAGACCATGTATGATCAAGAGAGATTTTAAACACAAGAGCAACATGAGGAGTAAAAACACAAATTGAAAACATTCGAAACATAAGTGCATGCAAACTTTTCCAAGAGACAAGACAAAATAATCCAGAATGACCAAATTTATCAAGCTGGGAATGTTTTTAGAACAATCTCGAGCTTGTTGATGGCTTTACAAATGAAACCAACTCAACATGATACAAATCTAATGCAAAAAGGAAATAGAAATAGTTCTCAGGTGGTTTCTCAGAGAATGGGCTTCTTCCCATATTTTTCCCTTGAAATTCTAAGTTTCTCCGACCTTTTGCATGTCTCAAAACATGCATTATATAACTTTCAATTACATTTGATCCTTCTTTCCCAATAAAATAGTATGCCCAACATCAAGTTTTTTACAAAATTTAAACATGATTCGCAGAAATAGGGACATCTAACAAATTTGCAACAAGAGTTACCAAGTGTTTCAAAAATGGTGAATCATTACAAATCCTTCATCATTTTCCATTGTGGAGGCATGTTTTTCATTATCCAAGCACGTGAGACCCCTTTTATTTCATCATTTCATCCATATCATTCCAAAATTTTATTATGCAACTTTATAATTTGATATTTCACGTTTTGCATGAGCACGAGTAAAAATTTATTTCAAAAACACCTCAAATCTACAAATTAATCCTAAAACCACTTGTATTGATCTTTACAGCAAAAAGGACACAAATTCACCAAAAAAATGATGAAAAATGATGCCAAATTTGCATTTCCACACTTCTGGAAGAAAAATGGTGGCCAAAATGAAAATATACAGTTACCCTTGATTTGCTTGTTCTCCTTCAATCTAGGCCCTCCGTGTGAAAATATAATTGGGAATGAATTCGAGCTCACTTTTTAATTTTTTAACATTTTTGGAAAAATGAAAAAAATTGACTTTTTCCTCCGCCCCTCCGCCCTTGAAATTTGGTGATGACACGTGGCATATGGTGGGTCCCATTGGGATTGTGGCTAAATTCTTCGCATTTTGACCCTTTTCTCGGAGTTCGAAATTTTTCACTTTTTGCCCCACGGGCCCACACCTCCGCCTTTTCCCTTGACATGTGTCATCCTCTCTATCGCTAAAAACCACGGGCTTATTTCATGTTTTGACCCCTTTTTTTCGCCAAGGGAAAATTTTCAATTTTTCTTCCGGGCCCATGCCTCTGATTCCTCCCTGCCACATGTATCCTTTTGATTTTTTCGTGGGCCAGTGCTTCAAATTTCCACACTGAGTCTTTTTGTCAAAAGGGAGAAAATTCCCTCTTACCTCTGCCGGCCCACCGACCCACTCTGACCGCCACGTGTCCATCACTGATTGGAGCGGAGATGCATCCCATTTTTAAACTTTGATCCATTTGAAGTTAAAACTTCAAAGTGACCCCAAAATCCACCCCCATTCTACCTTTTCAAGGCCTTGTGTCCTCCTTTGATTGGAGTGGGGCT
Organism: Taxus wallichiana var. yunnanensis; assembly: GCA_018340775.1. Taxonomy (NCBI): domain Eukaryota; kingdom Viridiplantae; phylum Streptophyta; class Pinopsida; order Cupressales; family Taxaceae; genus Taxus; species Taxus wallichiana. The sequence goes on from CM031233.1 coordinate 58,630,295, forward strand.
ATATCTCATTTTTAACCTTAAAAATAGAGCTAAAAATATCTAAGTCCTCCATTGGCCCACTCCTCCTTTTTTGGTTTTTTGAGGACACGTGTCCACTCCTGATTGGATGTGGAGCTTCGGACCATTTTGTGACTTTAAAATTTTTACAAAATAAAGTCTAAAAACTCTAAGGAAATCTGACCACCCGCCATCCCTCAGCCAATCAAAACATGCCACATAGGAAAAATTGGAAAAAGCGGAGCCCTGGGCCCGAAAATGCCCCATTCACCAAAAAGGAAAAAAATGATAAGTTATAACACTTCCCCACTTCTCCTCAGCTAATTAGATGCTACCACATACCCTCTAAATTCTCAACAATAATTTGATGGCTAAAATACACCCGTTTGACCATCAAAAACATATAATTTTTTTCAATTGTGCCCATAATTCAATTTTTCACCAAGGATGGATTTTTTTGAAATAGAATCAGATGAAACATGATTCGAGCATTTCTTGACCATGGGGATAGATTTTCAAAGGCATATAGGTATAAAATGATCATTTTTAAGCTTTCACGATCGGGAAAATGGAAAAAATGACATAGCCCATAGATTTGAAGAATTTAGGAAAAAAAAGGGAAAACTTGAGTATTCTTGCAAAATGGGGCATGTCAAATGATTTTCAAATGGATTAAGGCATGGGAATAGAGGAAGAAACTTCATTTTACCCATTAAAACTATAGAAAATGTTTCAAGAAATGCAGAGTGAAAATAAAATTAGGGCAAAGGTGGTGTAAGATCAAAATGGACACCAACATCGGCTCCAGCTCGGGGATGGGCACTCCCAGTGAGTGCCACAAGAACAACGTAGACCAAGTGCCAAAATAATAAATTAGGAAAAGGATTCATGAGCCAAAATCACCAAAAATAGCTGAGAACCCGACAAAAATGGCTGCCACACACCAAGGCAAACCACAAACTGACAAAACACCAAAAACAGAGCAAAAAACCAAACACTATACACTATACAAGTGGTGCATACCTCAAATTTGGGGATTAATCCAAGAAATGCTTCAGATGCCTACCATTAACAGGAAATTCAAGCAATTCCCCATCTAAATCTTTGAGAAAAAAGGTATTCTCACCAATTTTGATATCAATGGAGTATGGGCCCATCCATAATGCATCAAATTTTCCATGTTTGCCCTTATCTTCATTTTTGTTGTCCCATAGAAAAACCAAATCTCAATATTAAAGGCCCTAAGAGTAACCTTCTTGTCAAACAATATTTTCAACTTCTCTCTAAATCGACATGCCTTTAGTGGAATGCTCTTCTCTCTTTATCTAGCTCCATAATCTGATTAACCCTTACTTCATATGGTGACCTCTTGATCCTCAAGCTGTTGAACAAACTAAAATGAAGATAGCTGCAGATGTAAGTGTAGCGAGCTTGAGTTCCATACACCAAATCAAATGGGCTCTTACTAGTATCTCTCTTGACAATGATTCTATCAGCCCAAACTATAAATTTCAGTTGTTCACCCCATTTTCTCTTGTTCAACTCCAAGGTCCTCCTAATGATCTTTAACAAATTATTATTGCTGGACTCAGCTTGTCCTTTTCCTTGGGGATTACAGTTTGAAGAATAAGTCAAATTGGTTCCATACTCCTTGCACATTGCTATAAAAGGTTTAACTCTAAAACACATGGCATTATCAGCCACAATTTTGACTGGCACACCAAAGCGCATGTGATATTGTTCATGAAGAAGTCCATAACAACTTGGTGTGTTGCTTTCTTGGTGGGGATCACCTCTACCCACTTGGTGAAGTAATCTATGGCTACAAGGATCCATTTATGTCCAACACTGGAAGGGTATGAGATCTCACCAATGAAGTCCATCCCCCATTTCTTGAAAGGAGCTTCAATTGATACAATTTTGTAAAGGAAGGAGCTGAAGCTTTCATTCTTCTAGAGAAATGTTGGCAACTTTCATATTTTCTAATCAACATGGTTGCATCTTTGAAGAGAGTAGGGCACCAATAAACAACTCTCAAAACTTTGTGTGTTGTAACCCTTCCAACAAAATTTCCTCCACAAACTCCCCATGGAAATCCGTAATTACTTTGGGAGCTTCATCTATAGTTATACATTTCAAGAGGAAACCTTCGGGGTTCTTCTAAGCCAACCCAAAGTCATTCATGATGTATTTTGAGAAGCCGACTTGAGGGCTCTTTTATGATTTTTACTTAAATGATTAGGACATCATAGGTGTCTAAGGTAAAAATTATATCCTTGTACCTCTTAGAACTTACCAATTTCCCAAGAACATCTTCCCTTTATTCCTCTACTTCATTCACTTCCATAGTCGCAAGTTGCTCTTAGCCATGAGCTTAAGCAGACACAAACCTCTTACCAAATCTGTGGTTTGGATGTCCATATCATACTTTTATAGTTTGTTCACCCATCTACATATTTTACTTGAGATCTCCATCTCGATAAGATGTATTTTACCATGGTGTGGGGAACATAAGCAACAACTTTTGAACTTAAAATATAAGGCTGTAAACCTTTGTTTCTTTCACCAAGGTAAATGCTTGTTTTTCCATGATTGTTTACTTTAACTCATGAGCTTATAAAGCATTGCTAAAGAAGGCAATAGGCCTCTTAGCCTGTCTTCATCCTTTTGGAGAAAAATAGATGCAATAGTATTTTCGAAGCAAAGGAGAATATTTGGAAAGGCTTTCTATAATTTGGGACTGCCAAGATAGGTGCATATTTAAGTGCCTCTTTAATTCCTTCAAAATCCTAAATAGCGAGCCTCCTCCCACTTGATAACTTGATCTTTCTTTAACATGCATGTGATAGGAAGAGTCAACTCAGCAAAATTGGACACAAACCTTCTAATGAAGTTGATTTTCCCAAAGAAATATTTGATTCCCTTCTTTGTTCTTGGAATTAGCACCACTGTTGATTGCTTCTACTCTCTCCTAGGATCAATCATGACACTAGCCTTTGAAAAATATGACCAAGAAACTTGGCCTTTTGCACCCCAAAGTGACACTTCTTTGGATTGAGAGAGATTCCAAATTCTCTACATCGATCAACATTCTTTCCAAATGCTGCAAGTGATCTTTTTGCTCCTTGAAAATACAGTCACATCATCCGATAAACTACAATAAAGTTAGTTATATAACCAAAAAAGCAACATCCATTACCCTTTTAAAGGTAGATCCAACATTCATGAGACCAAAAGGCATTCTCACATAAACATATGTTCCCAAGGAGTGGTAACGGCAATTTTAAATCTTTTTGACTCCTTGACAACAACATGATTTTAGCCAGAGAAACCATCTAAGGTGGACAACAATTCAGATTGAGTCACTAACTGCACATGTTCTTGGAAAAGGATAATTGTCTTTCAATAAAGCTCTATTTAGATTTATGAATTCTACACAAATTTTGATATCTCCATTCTTCTTTTTGATCCTGCACAAGGTTTGTAACCCAAAATGAATACCTTGTGGGCTGAATAATCCCCCCTCCTTCAATTTCTTCAATTCATCTTGCATTTTCATGGAGAGGAGTGGATTAATTGGAATTTTCTTCTATCTGAATGGTTTAGCATTTTTCTCAAGAGGTATCTTATGCTAAAACAAGTCTTCTCTATATGCCTTCAGACTCGAATATGACCATGCAAGGTAGTCTTGATATTGTTTCAAAAATTGGAGGTAGGACTGTTTTTCTTCCTTATTTAAACTACTTCCCAACCAAAATTTTCTTGGTTTTTCAGTTGTTCCCAAGTCATGCTCTTCCACATCCCTTGAGGTAGATATGTTTTTATTGATGATCTAATCAGCATTGCTAAAATTTGACTCAAGAGCAACAAGACCTCTAGGAATGGTGTTAGTTTACAATTGGATAATATCTTTTCCAAAAAAAGTATCTCTTCCTTTATTCACACACACCATTAATTCCCAATAAATATGTTGATCTACAAACTCACCTTGATTTCATAAGAACCTTTTACTTGAGCATCATCATCAAACACTTGCCATATTCTTGATGTTATCGGGGGACAATGGCTTAGTTAACACTTCAACATTGTACTCATAATAAGGTGAAATGGTGCAATATCCAAATCTTTACCCCATCACTAATAACTTGTTAGCATCAGCATTTAAACTTCTATCATGGTGCAAAATATTGAAGGAATCAAACATCTCAATTAGATCCCAAAGCGCATGCTTAAACTGCTTCATCCGTTGATTTTTGTAGCATACAATTTTCTTATTTGTTTGACAACGAGATCTGAATCTCCCTTTGCAATGATGCCCATGACACCATACTTCCATGCAATTCTCAGACCTAACAACAAGGCTTCATACCTAGTAATGTTGTTAGTACATTCAAAATTAAGCTTGAAGGAAAAAACAAACTCTTCCAAACTAGGAGAAATCAAAATTATACCAGCACCATTTCCAAATTTGGAGCAAGCTACATAAAATATAAAGGTCCAAGGAGAAATCACCTGTTCAAGGAACTTTGACTGATCCATCTTGTGTTCTTTACCATCAGAAAAACTAATAAAATTATCAACATCAACATTAGCAAATAATACTTCATAAGAAGCATTGTTTGGGTCCTCAATTAGATGCAACATTTTCTTTTCTCCATAGAGCTTGACAAGGCTACCTTCAATGGGAATGGTGGAAAAATACATATCCATTTGGACACTCCCTCCAAAACTTGTAGCCCACTTTCTTGACAATAATATACCCCATTTGGCAGGGCAATCAACAATCACAACATCCAATTTTAAATTCCTTCCGGGATAAGATGCAAGCTGCACTACCAAACCCTTCACACAACCAACAACCAACACTTCTCTTGAGTCCATGGTAGTACATTTTCCATAGGATTTTGTCACTTTGATATCCAAATCATTCATGACTTCTAGAGGCATGACATTACATGATGCACTGGAATCAAACATACAATTGTGAAGTAGCCTACCCTTTCTAATCAAAGATGTGAAGAATGGATCAACATTCAATTGGGAATCAACCAAAGATGTCCCCAAATATACCTCAGGTGTCTCTCAAAGATCTTCTACTGTTGGTGGTGTTTCAAGGTTTGTAATGATCTGAGGAGGAGTTTCAATAATATTTATATTTCTGCTCAGAGTAGTCTTCTCCTCCTTTAATCCCAAGTACTCAAATGCTCTCTTCTTATGCTCAGGGATCCTAAACAACTCAATGATTGGAAAACTCACTTTGATTTGGCTAAATACTTGGGCTATGTCATATGTAGTGCCCACTTCCCTTTGACACTTTTAGATATTGATCTTGATACTATTGATCTTATTATGGACACTATTATGTTTTCATTTAGTATGATGGATAGATGTTAGATCATGGGTTATTATTCATCTGGATTCAATTATTATGCATGATGATTATTAGAGACATTTTCATATGTGGATGATGGTATACTATTTGACATGGACATATTATAGATAATGATTTGGACATGTGATATTGGATATTGTGAATAGAACTAGCATGGGAATTAAGTGATGATGATATAGTTGATTAATTAAACTGAAAATGATAATGTTGAATTCTTGATGTTGTTGTGATTCATATGTTTAGATGATCTTGAGATGTTGTTATATCATTTTGGATGTTCTGATATGGCCACAAGGCCGAAGGAGGTATTTGCATTTTTCAGGTTAAAATATCACAACAATGTCGGGGGATTGGAGACTAACCATATTAGAATTCTAGGTGAATTTAACAAGGTCACCATGGCAATTGTTTGTTGTGTGTGTGTGTGTGTGTGTGTGTGTGTGTGTGTGTGTGTGTGTGTGTGTGTGTGTGTGTGTGTGTGTTGTGTGCTATGTTAGGTATTTCCATTATATGTCACCATGGGTTTGTGTAATTTATTAATGTGGTTCCTATATCAATGTTGTATGTGTTTATTTTGTGATGTGTTACCCTTTTCATTAGTTATATATGTTGTGTTAATATTGTGAATAATCATGTGTTAAAATAAATAAATCAATGTCATAGGAATGTAATAAATAAAGTTGTTTCTCTTAAATGTAATATTGTAAGAGTGTGGAAGGCACAAAATTCTTCAATAAGAAGGTAGACAGGGAGGTGGAAACCAAGAAATTTCTAGAAGAGGGGGAGAATCTTGAGTTCGTGACTGCTAGCCTCAAGGTGGCGTCGATCCTGAACCTTTTGATGAACTGGCCAAAATGGTGGTAAGGTATGTTACCCTTGAAGGAAGATATGTGACTATACCTCAAAAGCATCTAATTTTTCTGAATCATTTTCATAGAAATAACATTATCAGCTTTCCTCACTATCTGATTAACTCTCTGGAGAAATCTATAAGGGAAGTTCAAAGCCACTCTAGGGCTGTCCCTTTGCACCAGGGCCTTATCCTCTTGATTCACCGCCATTTCTCCAGCTACCCTCCCGTGAATCCTATCCCACCTCCCTCCTCCATACCTCCACCTGCCCACACTGCTCCCACTCCCCCTGCTAAAAAGAAAGAATGAAGATGTTGTCTCCAGCAAGAAAAGCAAGAGCCTCAAAGCTAAAATCCCTACTTCCCAACGGGTCCTAAGGAGCCACAAAGACTTGGAACTAGCTGAAAACCTCCTGCATATTAGCAAGCTGGTGGAGGAGCCCAAAGAGGAGGAATTGCTAGATAGGGTGGACAGATTAGAAAAGGAGATACAAGAGCTCAAAGGGGCTATAAAAAACATGGAAAGAGCTAAGGGTAAAAGGATCCTTCAAAGTGAGGAGGAAGAGGGGGTTATTGGGGAAGTCTTCAAGAAACTTCAGTCCTTAGATGGCAGATTGGGGAATGCTAAAAGCTGAAATGACTGCATATTGTCTGCCCTCAAAAGCATTTATAATTTCATTGAACAACATGTCCACAGTGTTTGCAGTTTAAGTGGGATTAATGAGGACATATGGGGCCCTAAAGAGAAAAGGGACATTGCAATTGCCCAAGAAGATTTGCAAGACTCCTCTCAGGCCACTGTCATTGCCTTCTTCATGTCACTATAGGCTATCAAGACCAAAATTGACAGAGCCATCAAGTAACGGGCTGTTGTGATGCTGTTTTTTGGCTGTGATGTGGCTGTCATCGGGCGGTTCTGGAGCTGTTTTTGGCGGAGCTCTTCATGTTGTTTCTCTTTTGGTTTCTTTTTGATCTTGCCTTCTTATTTCTAGATCTTTGTACGTTTAGATCCTTTTTTCACCTATATTGTAATATTTGGCTATTGAGCCTTCCTTGGTTGACTATTTTTCCCTTCTCTGGGCTGCTTCTCTCATCTTTACTATCTGGCTTTTGAGCCCTTTTGTATACAGGGTATAGTCCCTTCAAAACTATTTGCCCTTAATAAAAAAATATATTGTAAGAGTGTGTAAGAAAGGTCGTAAGTATGAGTAAGAAATATGTAAGATAGATTTTGAGTGTGAAACACTTCATCCTCTTGTGAAATTCGAATTTGTGCTTGGAGGCTATATTTAGAAGCTTGTGGGGAAAGCGTTAGACTGTCCCACACCTATTAAAATTATTCACCAACCATATATATGGTTTGGAGGTTAAATTTAGGCCTTTTTAATGCATTTTGAAATGACTAATTGTAATTTTTAATTGCACTTCTCTTACATGTTGTAAATTCAGTCCTTTTGGGGTATGGGTTATTTTGGAGTGTGTAAGTCAAATTGTCATTTTATTTACTATGTTTAGGTGAATGATGCTGAATTTGATCTTGGGTTTGAGGAAGAGTGATGTGGCATCCCACATGGATCCACATCATCCCCTTCTCTTCCCTCTCCTTTAAAAATTTGAACTCCTTGCTTGTTTGAGGTTGTTGAAACTTTGCATACTTTCCTTGGGGTGAATTTCTTGTTGTTTTGGAGTCTTGCTTGTGGAAGGAGATTGGAGACCATTGCATGCTTGTGTGTTGCTGATTTCTAGACTGTTATTGTGGCATTGGGAAGCTTGTTGATCTTGGAACAAACTCCATTATGGAGAGGTAGGAACTTGAGCCTTTTTAAAATGCTTTCTTTCTCTTGCATGCATGTATGAAATGGTGAATGTTGTTATGTGTGTGTTGGCTGGTTGGGTAGACTACTTAGGACATGGTGTAGGAGAAGGCTATGGAGATTTAAAATGGGGGGGCATAAGGGAATGCCAATGGCATCAGTTTTATTATGGAGGGAGTTTGGGATTGGGATCCACCATGGAAAAGAAATAGCTTGCATTTCTTACTCTTGGGGGCATACGGGGGAGAAAATTTGGGGGGCATAAGGAGGGGTTGGGAGGCATAAGTTTTATGGGATATGATATGTTATATTGGTGGTATAATTATTGGTGGGTGCCCAATTCCCAATTGAGAGGCATAAGTAGTTTCCCCATACTTCCTTGCTCTTGTTGGCTTGCTTGATGAAGCCTCAGTTTTGTTTGCACTTGTTTAATGTAGTTGTGAACTACATTCTTCTTGAAATGTGTTTTGAATGTAAAAATGATGCATGTTTGTTGTGGAAGCATTTATTGCCTTGTGTTGTATTGCATCTCTTATTTTAATATGGTTGGGGCTCGGGGGTCAATGAGGAAGGATGACTTCTCCCTTCTCATTGGATGTCTTGGTTGGGTGGAGAGCATTTCCTTTCCCCTTTCCTTGTTGTGACCAAGATGAAAAGATGAAGAAACTAGCAAGTTGATGTTTTGGAGCAAGAGGAATATACATTTTGATAGTCCTTTATTTTGAACAAGTTCATTATAATCCTTTCCACTTTGAAGTGGATGAATTGTATAGAAATTTCTAATGTGAAGATATTTGTAATGATAATGAAAGATTGAAATTGGAATGTGAAATGTAGAGGAGTTACATTCTACTCTGTTTTGAAAGGAAATGTGAAACGATGGTATATGCATTGCATTACGTATTTAGAAATCAAATAGAAAGAGAAAATTGTAAAGTTGTATTGGAAATGAATAAAGGATTGCATTAGTTCTCAAAATTGTATTGTGTATTGGATTTGATTTGCTGTTAAAGATTGAAATTTCTGTTTGTAAAGGAAGAATGCGTATGAAGGAAAAAGATAGTGTTTTATTCTCTTAAAATGAGTTAAATTTGGAAATCAGGCTTTGTATGGTTGTTATTGAATGGTTGACTGAATCAATTGAATGCATTAGACTAGAAAGGAAATGAATTCTCACCCTTGGAGGATGGAAAAATGTTAAAGAACCTTTAATGTTTGATCTCTATTTTTTTCTATCTCGGTATTCAAAGTTTAAGAAAGAAATGAGTATTTCAAACTTGTACCAAGTAATAAAAATGAAACATTAGAATTTATATGTAGGAAGTCCTAAGGAACTCATTTTGACAATAAAACTTAAGAAAGATCCTTGAGAACTTTGTAAAAATTAAAATTGAACTTGCATAGTTGTTTTGTTGTCAAAAGATGGAAAATTATCAATTGCAACTCAATCAACTAAATTTAACCTTGAAACCTCTCTTAAATCCATCCAAGAATAAGTCTCCATGTTTGATTGACATGTTGAGAAAGTAAGAATTCAAAATTGAATGAAATTTTATAAGTTAGAAATTTTCTAGGTTGCTTTGTAAAACCCTGCATATTTTTTTCATCAAATTGACCACTTAAACTTCATCAAATTCAAAATTGATGACTCCTTTGTAAAGAGGGCTTCGAGATCTTTCCATAAAGTCAAAGTTTTCCCAAATCTGAGCTTCTTATCAAAATTTATGGCCATTTGAAGTTTTACTTCAATTTTCCATTAAAAATTAAAATAAGTCTAGCTGTTAACTATAATTTTGACTTTATAAAAAATTCCACAAAAATTTCATGTTCCCACCATCCCTCAACTAATCAAGACCTACCACATGGCACCTCGGAGGGGTGACTAATGTTTCAAACTTATCTTTTTAAAATTTTACCTTGGGAAAATTTTCCTATTTTTCCCCGCATCCCCGCTAGCCCGCAGCCAATCAGATGCTGACATGTGGCACGGTGGAGGGGCGGACCCTTTTTGAATTTAAACTTTTTAGGTTTTTGGACCTTGGGAAAAATTTCCAATTTTTCCCGCATCCCTACCGGCCTAAGCCAATCGGAGGGCGCCACATGTCCTCTTGGAGCTACGACGGAGGCGCAGTTTCTTTTCAACCCTTGACCCTTTGAAAATTTTAGGAAAGGTTTCATTTTCACCCCACCGCCAGTAGCCAATGAGAAGGTGCCATGTGGCACCTTGGGGGTGGTAGTGGGGAGGGAGGATCCCTTTGTTTCTTTGAGTTTTGGCCTTGGGAAATTTTTTACAAAATTCCCCACGGCCTCGCATCACCACCCCCACATCGGGCTTTCCTTCTTCCACGGGTGCGTGGACTTGCACGTCCCCTTCTTCCTTTTTTTCCTCCATTGGCACAATTACACAAAATCCTCCCACCGCTCCGCCCTTCCCTCTCCCTCTCCCGCTTTGAACTAGGCCTCAACATGTGTCCACCGGGGACCCGCGGAGGTGTGGAAGAAAATGGGAAATTGTACCGTGTAGGGTGAAAATTTTCTAGAGCCGCCTCGCGACTTGGCAACCCACCAAAGGGGATTTCAACCCTGCATGACACGTGTACTCCTTGGGGAAAATTTAACCCCAAAACTTTTCCTAACCATATCTGGAGTTCTACAAGGAGTTAGGAGGACTTATTTATATCACCAGAAAGGTGAGAAAATTTCCTATCCAATGGGAATGGTTTAGGGAAATTTTGAAAGAATTAAGTATTAGAGAAATATAGTTAAAACTATGAGCCTATTAGAGAGTGGGTATGGGGGTAAATTACTCCCTGAACCTAACTAGAACATCTAACCCTAAAATTTGAACCTTGTGGACTTGATATTAGTTAATGAAGGAAACATATGTTTTGGTAAACTAGTGTTGTTTGAAACCTACCAGTGGAAAATTGTTGTCTTACAACCTAGTTGTGGACACTTCAAATCAAAAAAAAATTATCACATAATTTTTCTAGCTAACCCTAGGTTATTTCTTGGGTCTCAAGTGGTTGTTTAAATAGGCACTACATCATACGGAACACTCTTTGGCAAAACAATATTGGAAGGGAGACAATAAGATTCATCAAGATGACATGGGATTCTTGGCAGCTTGGGCATGAGGAGGATTGTAATTTTTTCTTGGGACAGTAGAGCTTTTGGCAAGAGTTTTCTTCTAGGATCTTCTTTGGGAATGCTTATGAGCAAGGGTGTTTTAGGTTTGACTTGAGGCCCAACTCTCTTAACAACTTTACTTCTAGTGTTATACTCTTTCTCTTGAGCTATAACAACATTCAACAACAATTGTCTATCTCCTCTCGAAGGAATACCACCATCATACTTCTTAATCATTAAAGCTCTTAAATGTTCAAAGTCATTATTAGGAATTTCAAACTCTTGCACTACATCAACTTCTAGAGTATGAGGGGAAGGAAAACTTGTACTTGTTTGATGCAATCCCAAAAGGTTGCAGAGTTGTCCTTGCACTTATCACTTTAGTAGATGTTTCTCCTCCTTGTGGACTTGAAGAACAATCCATCATCATTATTAACTTCACCATCTTGCTGGCCCACTTCACATGGAGGATGGGGTAAAAAACACCTATCACACCAATCAATATCAGCAACCCTAGCAGTTAGGGGATCGGGTAATATTATTCCTTCACGTGCCCGAGGATGTCTATTTACATACCCCATGGGTCCTTTTCCTCTATCATCTTCCCTTTGATCACCTCTAGGATGACTGGAAAATATGTCATGGTTTTGTGCTCTTGGTTAACCTTGTGAAGTTTTCCCAATTCCTTTCTCAGCTCTTGCCAACTTATATGATATTTCTTTGATAGCCCCTGCCAAAGTTTTCACAACCTCCTCCAAATCAGCACCCTTGCTAGCTTGAGGTTTTTTAGGGTTTATCAACTTTACACCACCTCTCTTGAGAAGTTTCCTAATTGATTTGATATTGTTTTCAATTTGAAGTGCCATGGTGAAATATTGTCTCATATTGGTAGGGTTCTTGTCTCTTAGGTAATAGGATACCTTTTTATCAAATGCATCTGCATATTTGATTAAACAAGACTCATCACAAGGCCTCGAGACTAACATGCAGCCTTGTCAAAGTCTTGTTAAACCTTGTGTTGAATTCATGGACTAATTCATTGGGGTTCTTCTTGATATTCTCAAATTCTGGACAAGAGAAATCTAGGATCGGTCTTGTCGCCATATTGCAATCTAAATGCATTCTTTATCTCGGTCCAAGAATCAATAGAATTATTAGGAAAATCCTTGTACCAATCCTTGGCATCATCTTCTAGTGTATGAATGAATAGCTTAATATACACATCATCAAACTCTATCTCAAAATCTTCCATCATGTTAACAAAAAGTTTGAGATGCTAATCACTAGTTATTGCATTGTTACCTTGGAATTTTGGCAATCTATTTCTGACATCTTGTGGGACAACATTTGGGTAACCATCCATTCCTCTAAATTCTATAGGACCAAAGGTGTTAATAAAAAATGGAGGTCTAGGATGAGCCATATTTCTTGGTGGAGGTGATCTTGGGGGTGACATAAGGTGATGAGGAGTGCAAGGTCTTTAGGGCTCAAGAATGTGATTCACAAGACTGGTATCCTCTAAGTGCTGATTTTCTTGGAAATTTTTATTTGAATTGAAACACAGAGGTGCAGATTGGAGAAGGAACTTACCCGACACACGTGAAGGACCTTCACTAGCCGAGGAAAACAAGTTTATGAGAGGATTGCTTGAATCAGAATCACTTGAAGAAGAGTGATAATCCTCTACCGAACGCTGATCTCTCTCACCATTGGATATATCTTTTCTTGATGTCTAGCCTTTAACAACCTTCCAAACTCTTCTCCTCCAACTCGAGTTTCGTGAATCTCTAAACAACTTCTTAGTGATTCTCTAACAAAGAGAGATCTTCTTCCTTCTAGTTTTGCAAAGATTAGCAACACCAAAGTAAATGACAAAAATGTTAAGACATCGATACTTATCAAGATCGAGAACAACATGGAGTCGCCACTAAGGACTTTCACCCTAGTTGTGCAAATGCACTAAAATACTATGCCAAATATCTATCAAAGACTGAAAATCTTGCCAAAATTTATAGATCGGACCTTCCTTTCTTTGAATCTATCAATCACAAATGCAAATGAAGTGCAACTACTAATGGAACCGATAAAATTTGTAGGCGTAACTTATATCTTCACTTAATCCTTACAAGTTTGATTATAAAATGATGTTTCAATAATGCATTTGCATGTAGAATTTTCAAAAGACTTTACTAGGGTTTGATATGCATTAGAATATCTCAAATATGTATGCACATGCATCAATTTGAACTAAGAGAATATCAAACTCAGAACTCTTCTCTTCATTCCAATCTTATAAATCTGATGGAAGATGATACTAAGATTTTGTAATTACACATAAATCACACAAGAAGTATTACAGAGGATTTGAAATGCTGAAATCTTGAATAATGTCCCCAGCAATGGCGTCATTTCAGTGTTGGTACCTAGATTTAATCTCCTTCACAACTTGAGCAACATCATAGATTTTAAAAGACACTCAGAGGAAGATAAATGATTTATATGTCATTTTGTAGCTAGGAAGCAATTTATCTGACTTGTTAGCACTTGGAGCTTTGAAGAAGTGGGTAACACCTTGAAAGGATTTTGATCTAATCCTCACTATTAGGTTGTGACTTTCAACCAAGCTAAGAGAACATATATTGCAGCCTCTATTTTGTGAAGGAGGTGCGAGATATCCTTATACTATGCATATTGTATAGAGATGGCCTTGGGAAAACATGATCAATTTTCCATTATTCAAACTCAACAGAGCTATCACTACTAAATCATGGAAATGCTTTCAAGACAAGGTGAGGCTGCTAGAGACATGTTATGATCCTAATTTGTTTTGTGCATTTTTGTAAATGGATTGTGTTCTTTTGTTGACACACAATGTAATGCAGGTGTAGTATGGCGTAGGATTAGTTATTCTGAATGAAATTTTTGGTGAGAGATTTTAGACGGGACTAACAAGAAGTTTCCAAATTCTTTGAGGACGTTTGCAAGAAATTTGTAAGACCTAGACAACAAAATGCTTCAAAAGGGGTGAGATACTCCTTCAACTAGGATATGTGCACCAAATGGAGGCCCAAATCTGCACTCATCCACACAATATTTGACAATCTACAACAAAATCTTGAATTAGATGAACCAACAAAGTATCCGAAATATCTATTTTATCATGACCTAAGGTGCACCCAAAGGTTTACGAGAAAATCTCAAAATTCAAGAAAGGTAAAGTGATTTTAAATCTGTTTATCTCTTTATCGATGAAAGCTCTTTTGAATGTGAGGCTCACAGATGCCACTAAACTATCAACAAGAAATGAGACCATGTATAATCAAGAGATATTTTAAACACAAGAATACAACAGAGTAAGAAACACAAATTGAAAACATTCTGAAACATAAGTGCATGAAATTTTTGCCAAGAGACAACACAAAATAATCGAGAATGACCAAATTTATCAACCTGGGAATGTTTTAAGAACAATCTCAGAGCTTTTTGATGGCTTTACAACTGAAACCAACTCAACATGATAAAAATATAATGCAATGAAATAGAAATGGTTCTTAGGTGGTTTCTCAGAGAATGGGCTTCTTCCCATATTTTTCCCGTGAAATTTTAAGTTTTTCCAACCTTTCGCATGTCTCAAAACATGCATTATATAACTTTCAATTACATTTGATCCTTCTTTCCCAATAAAATAGTATGCCCAACATCAAATTTTTACAAAATTTTAACGTGATTCGCAGATAGGGACATCTAACAAATTTGCAACAAGAGTTACCAAGTGTTTCAAAAATGGTGAATCATTACAAATCCTTCATCATTTTCCATTGTGGAGGCACGTTTTTCATTATCCAAGCATGCATTGACCCCTTTTATTTCATCATTTCATCCTTATCATTCCAAAATTTTATTATGTAACTTTATAATTTGATATTTGTTTTGATGAACTGAGTAAAAATTTATTTCAAAGAACCTCAAATGCAAATTAATCCCTAAAACTGTAACACTCTGGTTTTGCATACTTGGTGAATGTTTTACATAATGGTTATAGCATTGGAATGAAAGCAAACATGTTAAGATATGTTTTGATCTTAAGAGAATGTGTTGCTAACTTGGATTCTTGCATACTGTGATTTATTGCATAGAACAGCAAATATTGTACTTGTGTGTTTCTGATGTGACGACAGATTGTCGTATAATTGCTTGCTCTTGTGCTGATTGACAGCATACCCTGAATCAATTCCATTGATTCAAGTATGTTGAGGCCCTCTTGTGTTTTCTATGATTAATTCACACTTGAACTGGACTAGGATTATTATGAGCGTGCAGCGCCTGATCACAGGTGTGAATAGCTAGCACGAAAATGCCAACGACAGGGGTTCGATTCTTGAACCCCGTGATCGCCGAATTTGGGACCTCGTGGGGCGAGAAACGCCTGGACACGGGTGGCCTTGGCATGTAATCTGAAGGACGGAACGTCCTGCTCTGCGTTAACGTGAATGTTAGTAAGGGGCTGGAAGGAAGTTGTTAGTGTTAGTGGTTAGTGTGAATTAAACCTAAACTAACCCTAAGGCCTAACATACATCCTACACTACTATCCTAAGTGGATTTTTAAATTAAAAAAAAAAAAAAGAGGGAAAATAAACCTAAATTCTAAAACCTAAGGTTGAATTAGGACCTAGGTTGAATACTACTTGCAACCTAAACTAATCCTAAACTAAGGGGTACGCAGACCCTTGGGAGGAAAGGGATAAGGATGGGAAGGAGGCATTCATTGGTATTTAATGAACTGTCCCTTCGTGGACGGCGCCAGTTTTGGCGGGGCAGGTAAGGAATTTAGAGGCATCTATTTTGAAATAGAGCCAAATTCAGTTGCATGGAAAATTTGAAATATAGAAGCTCGCCAACCCAAGTGGCGGTGGCGTGAGAAGCAAGGAAAAAGGCAGCGCCTTAATTGCATTAATTATTTTTGGTCCTCGCGACCAGCTCGCCTTGGAAACAACATGAGGGAATTTGATCTTTCATTGTTTCGATTTGGTTTGGCCGAAGTTGCTCTGCATTTGGTTTCTTTGGTCTGGTTCAGTCGAACCAGCTCTTGGCATTTGACATTTTCTTGGGATTTGGAGGTTGTTGTTAAGCTTCAAGAAGGAAGGAAGTGTTGGAGAGTTTTGTGTTGTCATTGTGGAAAGGAAAACGCGTGCATACAAGGTTTTCTTCGAGTTTTGGAAGAAAGATTACAGGCATGTTAAGCCCTTCTCTTTAAAAATCTTTGCTTTAATTAAATGTTTCATTAAAACAACCCTGCTCTTGGGTTGGGATTGCATGATTGCTGTTGAGTTGATTTGGAAATGGATTTTGTTGGTTCTTGCTTCTTTTCTTTGGAAAATGATAAGGAGATTTGCTTCGGGTTGCTCTGCCTTGATTTGTTTTTGCTCGAATCATGTTGGAAATGATTTACAGTATTGGTTGTTGACTGTATAAATGGTTTGAAATGGATATTCCTTTCACTGTTCGTGTTGTTCGAAATTGGAATAGGCTGTGCAATCGCTCCTTATGGTGAAATTGTTTCTTTAAGTGCAATCTTTTCTTGCTGTTATATGGGGAATTGTCCTTGCATGTAAACAAAAAGAGAGAAGTGGAGATACAGCTGTGTATATTTCTATGAATTGGGTTTCATTGAATCTTGCTGTCATTTTGGAAACAATATGGAAATATTGTCTTGACTGCTGAGTTTTATTGTCTTGTCATTCTCGAATGATGTATCTTTCCGTGTGCTGGACGTTTGACAGTAATGGGAAATTCATTGTATAATTATATATCTTGTGACTGTACACTTTTTATGAGTTGTTTCACTAATGAACAATCGTTTATTGCTAACGAACTGGAAGGAAGGGAATAATAGTTGATGAAGTAGTTCTTATAGAAATTTTCTTTAAGAAAGTAGACCCTTCTTCTTGTACTGTTTGGATTTTGGATGGAAGTGGCATTCGGGTTTACTTTGAGTAATTGAACTCGAACCATAGGAAGTTTAAGCAATAATATCATTCATTGTACCTTTTCTTGAGTAGAACTAAGCGAATACGTATTGGGTATTCATGAAATAGGAAAAAGATAATCGTTTTTCCTTCTTAAAGTTAACTTTGGATTTCGCTTTCTCCTTGTTGAAAGAATAAGGTGGTTTCACCGTGTTATATAAATGTTGTTTGGTCTTCTTATACTGATCGTTGATATAGCTTTCCACTTGATTGAATTTTATGCAAAGAATGATTATATTTCTATATACCGTAATGGAAAAATGGATTTCATTCATCAAGGCCTTATGGTTGAGGTTTGTCATTCCGGTTGAACTATCTGGAGAATGCGAACTTGATTTGATTTTTGTGGAAATAAATGGAAAAAAATTTGGGATCTAATTTGTCTTCTGAGTTGCTCTGGCTGTACCGAGCTCATACAATTTACACCTGGTTCGGGTGTGCTCTTATAGAAGTATGGACAGTTGAATATGAGTTGTTTGTGGTATTGGATTGAACGGTACAGGCTTTGAGAGTTTATTTTTTTGATAAGAACGACTGTTCTGTTATCCTTATAATGAGCTGTCTTGTTTGAGATGAACACGGATTAGGTGTTTGATTTCGTTTTGAACAAATGGTGTTTCATAGTGAAATTTAAAAGGGAATGAATTCTTTTTCTGCCTGCTGATTAAACCTGATGAAATTCATCGTCATGTGAATAATGGATTGCTGTGGGTAACAGTAATGAATAAATGTTATTCTGAACGGGGTACGTTCCTAGAATTAGATCATTATGTGATTAATTGACTGCATGATTGAAATATTGTTTCTGTTTAGTATGCAGCAAAAGAAATATGATTTCCTTTATTATGGCAAATATATGGTATGTAACCTTATATTGTTTGATCTCGGATGTACCTAATGTTGTACTAATATGTTTTGGATCCTTAAATGAGTCTGATTCCAATGAAGTATGGATATGAATGGTGAATTCCTTCCTGTTTTCGTTTAAAGCTGATTATATATGAAATTATTCTTGCTGCCGGAAAGTGAATTCCGAGTGGATTTTGTAAGTTTCACTCTGAACTGCTATCTTGAATTGATTTTCGTTTGGATTCCACTGTTAGGACAGTCATGTGGAAGGAAATAGAGATATGAATGAATGTGTTAGAAAAATGATCTTTCTTCTTTCATTCAGTTAGAAATCTGGAATTCGTGAATGATGAATTTTATAGTGCTTAGATGGGAGCTACTATATGCATTGTTGTTCGCTTTCTTGTTTGTACTTGAATGCTTTAAATTCAACATACTTCATGAACGGAAAGGAAAGTAATGGATTTATATTCAGTTAGTTTCATCCTTTGCTTTTGTTATTAATGAAAGGCGTGGAAAGGATAACTGTATGCTATATAGGCAGCAAGCTACTTGTATTCCTAACTTACAAATATTGTAAATTGATACTTGCAATGATTATGTGGAAACGGGACAGCAGTCCCTTGGCTGATTGTGATGATATTTTTGATAGTTCAGTTGTTATGCTGATCTCTCCTTTGTGCCTATTTCGAGATTGATGTTTTGCTGTCGTTTCATAAAAGCAGGGTTCTTTTATTGAAACAGTTAGTTGAAGCATCTTATTCTAAGGATAAGTGCTTAATGTGCTCGGGCCATCGAATCGACCTGCAATTCATTTTGCAGATGGAATTTGATTAAATATGAAGGCATGGCTGTTTCCTGATGCCTCTTGATTAGATGTAAAATAAATTGTAATTGTTGCTTTTATTCCTCTTTGAGGAATTGCGAAAGAAGAAAATATATTCTTCTGTCCATGAGTTGTATGGATGCTTTCAGATAAACTATACCCAATCAGCTGGATTGGCAAATGTATAAATTATGTCTTGAAATATTGAATACAATTACAGGTGTGATATTTTCAATAATTATATCAGTTGATATTGTTGTTTAAATTGGAAATATGATGTTATTTCCTGATTTGGAATTGTTTCATTATCCTTGGATGGATGTTGAATTGAAACTGATATCTATTCTTACTTAAATACAACTTTTAAGTTGAACAATGCAATTAGTTCATACTTGGGTAAAGATGAATTTTTAAATTGACATTAAAAAGGATTAAGAAGAATATGATTTCATAATCAGAAGGTATTCAGGATTAGCTTAGGAGCTAAGGAATATCAATTCAATTTCGGAGTAATCGAACTTTGTTTTCGAACTCCATTAATGATCCCGTTTGATAAAATTCAGAATAAAGGATATAGGATAAATGTATCCATAACCAATGATCCTTAACTATATAACGTTAAGGAGAACAAATGAATTCATTTTCAAGATTAGACCTCGTTTGAATGACGCCTAATAAGTTAATATTCTGAAATTAGTGCATAGCTTGAAACATCTTGGCTAAGTTTAATAGGTTAAACTTATTACGTCCGTTTGGACGGATCGCTTAATCCAATGATTAAGAAATAAACCAAGTAAGGAAATGTAGCCCTTCGATACGAAGGAGACGATACTTAGCAAACTAATGGACAGCTTTAGTCCTCTTAGTTATATACAATCGCAACGGAAACGAGGATCAAGAGATCACATGATGCCGAAAGTCGCTTTTAATTATTACTCGTAGCTAAGTCACTGAGCAGATGTGTATTCTCGATGGGTGGATTCTCGCAGACATTGGCATACGCCGCTACAAAGAAGGTGTCTTCATGAAGACGGGGTCTTCATGACGACACAATGTTGCAAATGACATATAGCAATGCCCTCCCGAATTAAACAACATTTAGAATACATAGGCCGAATGTGTAGATCTTAGCCGGGGTGGGGATAGGGTATGATCTCAGTATACGGAGTGACTCGAATACTAAAGATAATCGACACACGGAGTCGTGGGGTAACGACACCGTATGTCGCGTATCTTTAGTTACCTGTGGAGTGCCTTCCTATACCCGCTCATATTACTAATCGGAATCGAAAGTTTAAAACTCAACTTAAACGCGTTGAGGACTCGGTAGGAACCAGAAAGACCATTCTAGATAACATGTGAAGTGAAGTGAAGGACGTATTCCGTAGATGTGTATCACATCCAGAATATGATCATGCAAAGCATGTGAAAATCTTTGGCCAAAGTATCGCAATTGCTGGTCGTTGTCCTTATCACTTAATTTAAGATGCAGATGTCGATGAATATCAAGAATGATATTCGATAGGCTTCTTAAATGG
Organism: Taxus wallichiana var. yunnanensis; assembly: GCA_018340775.1. NCBI lineage: Eukaryota > Viridiplantae > Streptophyta > Pinopsida > Cupressales > Taxaceae > Taxus > Taxus wallichiana. Next base: position 58,650,716 of record CM031233.1, read on the forward strand.
ATCACTTCGATAACCGGGGAAGGTTATGAGAACAGGTATATATATAATATACTATGCAAAAAAAACATGAAGGATCGGTTGTTGCCGAGTCATGAACATGAAGGATCGGTTGTTGCCGAGTCATGAAATGAAGGATCGTTGAAACTCCGAGCCATGAAAATGGAAGATCGGCAGTTCATCGAGTCATTTACAGCAGCATATAGAATCTGTTATAAGATTGAATGGCATTGAATGTGTGTTCCATATTGTACATATGTGAACAGGGAACATTCGTTTTAAAAAGAAATTGTATGATCCAAACTGTGTTGTTTGGGCAGAGAACAATTATTAAAACTTGAACGTGTGTTTGAATTTTATAATTCATAACAGAGAACGTTATATACAAAAAAAAAAAAAAAAAATTTCCCTTGTTCTGGTGTTTCAAAATGGGGATGTTACATCTTGGTATCAGAGCTGAAGGTTGCAGCTCTTGGACCTAATGAGTCCACGTTATTAATAAAGTTTACATTTTCTTATTGAATGAAAATGGTCAGACAAGAGGGAATGCTGCGAATAACCCGTCAGCGTGGAGAAGCAAAGAATCGCCCAAAAGTCGGATGAAATCCTCGCGCCCTACTTGATACGAGGGATCGCTTGATCGTGCATCGAACAAGCAACAATGGGCAATGAAGAGGAGGGGAATGAAGCTGAAATAAATGATCAGCTACCTCCTGTGGACAACATCAACGGAGGGAATCCGGTGTTGAGGATAATAATGTAATTGCTCCTAATCCCCCTGAAAACAAAAGGGCAAGATTAGCAGCTGAACTTACAAATGATATAAAGAGAATAAGTCCTCCAAAGTTTGATGGAACAACTCTTGGGGACGGAGCTGAGAACTGGCTCAGTGAAATGGAGAAATACTTTGCAATAAGAAACTTCTCCGAAGAGACTAAAGCGATATGGGGAGCATATCAGCTTTCTCATGAAGCATCATCCTGGTGGGACAACCGTAAGGTTGAGCTGAATATTGTCGAATCAGACATAACTTGGGATCAATTTAAGGGTTATTTTAGGCAAAGATGGCTGCCTCAACTCTATTTTGATAGGAAAATGACCGAATTTTAGAACTCGGTCGCAAGGAAGGTCAGCTTCGGTGATGTATCATCGGGAAGGGTTTACTAAACTCCTTAAGTATGTGCCGCAGTACCAAGCTGACGAGAAGTTCAGAATACGGAAATTCATAATGGGACTAAATCCCATCATCGGTGGCGAAGTGGATGTCCACGGCCCAACCACCATGGATGGAGTTGTCAAAAAGGCAATCAGACAGAAATGTAAATTGAGAGCAATATCTCACTCACAGGAAGAGATAAGGAAGAAGATTCCCAATCCTTCTTCGTCTCTTGCACCTAAAAGGGGACCTTGGAAAAGGTTTGGTGTGAAAAATAAAATTGTTGTTGATAACAACAAGAAACCTGTGATGAACAGACTCAGAACAAATAAGTATGGAACAGCCTTCCCAAAAGTTAATGGCATTGGACAAAAGTCCTATGGAAGCCAGAACGATAACTATAAGGCTGGTAATAAATTTGAACCTAGAAAAGGGCCAGCTGGAGGATGCTTCAACTGTGGAAAGGACCACTATGCGAATCACTATCCTCTGAAGAAGGATGATCGCGACAACAAAGATAGGATACATGCCGCAGTGGCTAATGCATGTCGAAAAGCAAGCGACGCCCATAGAAGTTATGGGTAAGTTATTCTAAACCCGTAATTGTACTTTTGATATCGGAGCTACTGTAATGTTTTATTTCTACTGAACTTGCTATGAAATTAAAAAGAAAGGCTGCGAGAATGGATAAAACATGGACAGTGCATTATGGGAATAATGTTGTCCATACAGTCGAAATGTGCCTTTTTGGGGCAATTCTTGACCGCTCGGGTTTCTCCACCGAAGTTGACTTGTATGTCACTCCTCTAGATCATATGATATCATTATCGAGTTAATCGTTGGCTGAACATAAAGCAAAGGTTGACTGTTATGAAAAACAATCGCTTGCCTTGATGACCGCAGCAAAAGCAAAGCAATCATTCAAGGTGTAAACGGGAAGTCAGTAGTTAGAAACCGACGGCTATGCAACTAAAGAGGGCTAAAAAGAGGCGCACTTTGTATGCGGTAAAAATGACAGAAAATGAAGAGGAAGATAATGATTTCATGGAAAGATATCCATTGTTGAGGGATTTCCGTGATGTGTTTCTGAGGAATGCCGGGTCTTCCGCCCAAACGTGAGTTTGACTTCGCTTATAGAGATCAAACCAGAACGGAACCCATATCTAAGGCACCTTATGAATGACTACCATTGAGCCGGGTAGAATCGAAGGGTCGCTTACAAGAACTTCGACTAAGGGGGTCGATCGTGACCGAGCGCCTCACCTTGGGGAGCGCCTGATCTTCGTAAAGAAAAAGGATGGCACTTTGAGGTTGTGCATTGATTGCGAACGTCGAACAAGGCAACCATTAAAAATCGATACCCACTTCCAAGGATCGATGATCTTTTGATCGATGCGAGGAGCATCACTATTCAAAAATAGATCTCGTGATCGTGGTACCATCACCGAGAATAAAAGAGGAAGATATTCATAAAACAGCTTTTAGAACGAGGTATGGACATTATGAGTTCAGGTGTTGCCTTTTGGGTGACTAATGCACCGCCGCCTTCATGAATCTAATGAATAACATTTTTCAAGAATACTTAGACAAGTTTGTGCTCAGATTCTTAGACGACATTCTTATATACTCTAAAATGTCGAAGAACACCAAGAACATCTCAGATAGTGCTAGAAATCTTAAGAAAGAGGAAGTTGTATGGCAAACCGTCCAAATGTTCCTTTTATGATGCAGAGGTGCATTATTTAGGACACGTTATAAGAAAAGAGAGATAGCCGTTGACCCTTCAAAATCACAGCTATAATCGAGTGGCTCGCGCCTAAGAACGTGCACGAAGTGAGGAGCTTCATGGGCTTGGCCGATATTATAGAAAGTTCGTTAAGGACTTTTCAAAAATTTCTGCCCCAATCACTTCGCTGCAAAAGAAAGAAAAGAAATTTGTCTCCGGATGCAGACAAATGTGAATCTCGCTTTAAAAAGTTAAAGGAGCAGCTTAACTACAAAGACCTATTTTGACTGCACTCGATCCAAATGGAGATTTTATGGTTGTAACATGACGCCTCAGAGAAGGCCTTGGAGGTATTCTGCAGGAATCAACCATGTTATCGCTTATGAAAGCAGAAAGCTTAAGTTACATGAACAGAACTATGCTCCACACGATCTTGAGCTCGTTGCCATTGTTCATGCGCTTCAAATATGGAGGCATTACCTTCTTGGCAAGCCCTTTGAATTAAAAACAGACCATCTGGGGCTGAAGTATATTTTTACTCAGCCAAATCTGAATGCAAGGCAACGAAGATGGTTAGAATTTCTGTCTCAATATGATTTTGATATAAGCTACATTAAGGGCAAGGAAAATAGAGTAGCAGATGCTCTGAGTCGAAGGAAGCATATCTCTGCTCTTATAACGTTAAGAACTCGTTTAAGGATGAGGTAAAAGATGCCTTGGAATCGATCCTTATTCCCAAAGAAGTCAAATCAGCACTCACGCAACCACAGACAAGTATCAGTACAAAGGATTTCGCTTTTGATAACGAAGGAGTTCTCGAGGTTCAAAACAGGTATATGTACTGTGGCAAATGACTTAAGAGGGAAATTGCTAATCGAATTCCATAATTCACCTTTTTTCTGGGCACTCGGCATTACAAAAATGTCTTGCGATCTTAAGCAACAATATTTTTGGAAGGGAATGAAAAAGGATGTGGTAGAGTTTCAGAACACACCGCTTGGAATGTCGCGTGTTAAAGCGGAACATATGCACCCTTCTCGATTATCAGATCCCCACAAAGATTCCGCAAAGATAAGTGGCAAGTGATAACGATGGATTTCGTTCAAGGATTGCCTATGTCAAGAAATAAACATGACATTATCCTCGTTCAGTCGATAAATTGACCAAAGTGGCACACTTCATCTTGGTAATTTGAAGGACGATGCACCGCTTTTAGCAAGAAGATTTGTGCATGAAATCTTCAGAGTTGCATGGAATACCGAATTAATCATATCGGACATGAGATCCGAGGATGACATCAAGGTTTTGGCAAACGCTTAATGCAGCCTTGGGAACTAAATTAAACTTCGCTTCGCATATCATCCAAACGGATGGACAGACCGAGAGAGTTAATCAAGTTTTAGAGGACATGCTAAGGATGTATTGCATGGACCAGCAAAGATAAATGGGAGGAATACCTTCCACTGGGTAGAATTTGCTTACAATAACACCTATCATGCCTCTTAAAAATGGCACCCTTTGAAGCATCAGATGGAAGAAAATGCAGAACCCCCGTCACCGGGACAACGTTGAGGAGAGAGGTAATTGGGCCGTAAATCCTTATGGAAATGGAACAAAGCAAATCAAAATGATTCGGGAACATCTAAAGGAGGCTGCCAATAGGCGTAAGAGCTATGCAGACTTGAAGCGGGTCGACAGCATTATAAACTGGAGAGAAGGTCTTTCTTCGGTGAAGCCAAAAGAGCTCCATAACTTTTGGCAAGGTCGCTAAGTTGTCGCCACGTTACGTGGGACCTTTTGAAATTATTGAAATAATCAACCCCGTAGCTTATCGTCTAGCATTACCTCCGCTTTGTCTCAAATGCATGATGTTTTTCATATTTCTTTACTTAAGAAATACGTGATGCATTTATCACATGTGCTAAATCGAATTCCTCACAGTCCAAGACCCGTGAATAATCGTGGTTAAGCCCATTCGAGTGTTGGGAACTCGCCAACTTGTACTTGAGAAATCGCTAAGTGAACCAATGTAAGGTCCAAAGTGGGACCAGCCTTCAAATCAAGAAAGTGCAACTTGGGAGAATCTCAAGAAATGAGATCTACTTTTCCACACATGTTTAATCGAATTTGAAATTCGTCAGAGAACTGAAAATTCTACCAAATTTAGACAATTATTAGTCTATCAGACATGCTTGTCTTAAAACATTGTTTTTAAGAGAGAATCTGTTTTTGGTATGAACTTATGAAGGAAGGGACAATAACCGAACTTTGTCCTAGAACTCCTTGACTTGTTAATCCGATCATCGGACGATGATTCTTTAAGGAGGGAAGAATGTAACACTCGGGTTTTGTATGTTAACTTGGTGAATGTTTTACATACTGTTATAGCTGTTGGAATGAAAGCAAACATGTTAAGATATGTTTTGATCTTAAGAGAATGTGTTGCTAACTTGGATTCTTGCATACATGTGATTTATGCATAGAACAACAAATATTGTACTTGTGTGTTTGTTTGATGTGACGGCTGCATTGTCGTATAATTGCTTGCTCTTGTGTTGATTGACAAGATACCCGAATCAATTCCATTGATTCAAGTATGCCGAGGCCCTCTTGTGTTTTCTATGATTAATTCACACTTGAATCGACTAGGATTATTATGAGCGTGCAATACTGATTAAAGTGTGTGAATAGCTAGCACGAAAATGCCAACGACATGTGGGTTCGATTCTTGAACCCCAGATCGTCGAATTTGGGACCTCGTGGGCGAGAAACGCCTGACACACGGTGGCCTTGGCATGTAATCAAGGACTAACGCCCCGCTTCTCACGCTAACGTGAATGTTAGTAAGGGGCTCGAAGGAAGTTGTTAGTGTTAGTGGTTAGTGTGAATTAAACCTAAACTAACCCTAAGGCCTAACATACATCCTACACTACTATCCTAAGTGGATTTTTAAATTAAAAAAAAAAAGAGGGAAAATAAACCTAAATTCTAAAACCTAAGGTTGAATTAGGACCTAGGTTGAATACTACTTGCAACCTAAACTAATCCTAAACTAAGGGGTACGCAGACCCTTGGGAGGAAAGGGATAAGGATGGGAAGGAGGCATTCATTGGTATTTAATGAACTGTCCCTTCGTGGACGGCGCGCTGGCTTTATGGGTAAGGTGTAAGGAATTTAGAGGCATCTATTTTGAAATAGAGCCAAATTCAGTTGCATGGAAAATTTGAAATATAGAAGCTCGCCAACCCAAGTGGCGGTGGCGTGAGAAGCAAGGAAAAAGGCAGCGCCTTAATTGCATTAATTATTTTTGGTCCTCGCGACCACTCGCCTTGGAAACAAAGATGATGAGGGAATTTGATCTTTCATTGTTTCGATTTGGTTTGGCCGAAGTTGCTCGCATTTGGTTTTTTGGTCTCGGGTTCAACGAACCAGCTCTTGGCATTTGACATTTTTTGGGGATTTTGGAGGTCTGTTGTTAAGCCAAGAAGGAAGGAAGTGTTGGAGAGTTTGTGTTGTCGCATTGTGGAAAGGAAAACGCGGCATAAGGTTTTCTTCGAGTTTTGGAAGAAAGATTACAGGCATGTTAAGCCCTTCTCTTTAAAAATCCTTCGCTTTAATTAAATGTTTCATTAAAACAACCCCGCTTCTTGGGTGGGATTCGCATGATGATTGCCTGTTGAGTTGATTTGGAAATGGATTTTGTTGGTTCTTGCTTCTTTTCTTTGGAAAATGATAAGGAGATTTGCTTCTCGTCGCCTCGCCTTGATTTGTTCTTGCTCGAATCATGTTGGAAATGATTTTCGTATTGGTTGTTGATCGTATAAATGGTTTGAAATGTGGATATTCCTTTCACTGCTCGTGTTGTTCAAATTGGAATAGGTCAGTGCAATCGCTCCTTATGGTGAAATTGTTTCTTTAAGTGCAATCTTTTCTTTCATAGTTATATGGGGAATTGTCCTCGCATGTAAACAAAAAGAGAGAAGTGGAGATACAGCCGTGTATATTTCTATGAATTGGGTTTCATTGAATCTTGCTGTCATTTTGGAAACAATAAGGAAATATTGTCTTGACTGCTGAGTTTTATTGTCTTGTAATTCTCGAATGATGTATCTTTCCGTCAGGCCGGACGTTTGACAAGAATGGGAAATTCATTGATAATTATATATCTTCAGGATCGTACACCTTTTTTTTTTATGAGTTGTTTTCACTATTGAACAATCGTTTATTGCTAACGAACTGGAAGGAAGGGAATAATAGTTGATGAAGTAGTTCTTATAGAAATTTTCTTTAAGAAAGTAGACCCTTCTTCTTGTACTGTTTGGATTTTGGATGGAAGTGGCATTCGGGTTTACTTTGAGTAATTGAACTCGAACCATAGGAAGTTTAAGCAATAATATCATTGCTGTACCTTTTCTTGAGTAGGAACTAAGCGAATACGTATTGGGTATTCGTGAAATAGGAAAAAGATAACTGTTTTTCCTTCTTAAAGTTAACTCTGGATTTCGTTTCTCCTTGTTGAAAGAATAAGGTGGTTTCACTGTGTTATATAAATGTTGTTTGGTCTTCTTATACGGACTGTTGATACAGTTTCCACTTGATTGAATTTTATGCAAAGAATGATTATATTTCTATATACTGTAATGGAAAAATGGATTTCATCAAGGCCTTATGGTTGAGGTTTGTCATTCCGGTTGAACTATCTGGGAGAATGCTAACTTGATTTGATTTTTGTGGAAATAAATGGAAAAAAATTGGGATCTAATTTGTCTTCTGAGTTGCTCTGGCTGTACCGAGCTCATACAATTTACACTGGTTCGGGTGTGCTCTTATAGTAAGTATGGACAAATGAATATGAGTTGTTTGTGGTATTGGATGAACGGCATGTGCTTTGAGAGTTTTTTTTTTTTATAAGAACGGCTGTTCTGTTATCCTTATAATAAGCTGTCTTGTTTGAGATGAACACGGATTAGGTGTTCGATTTCGTTTTGAACAAATGGTGTTTCATAGTGAAATTAAAAGGGAATGAATTCTTTTTCTCGCTCACGATTAAACCCGATGAAATTCATCGTCATGTGAATAATGGATCTTTGTGGGTAACAGAATGAATAAATGTTATTCTGAACGGGGTACGTTCCTAGAATTAGATCATTATGTGATTAATTGACTGCATGATTGAAATATTGTTTCTGTTTAGTATGCAGCGAAAGAAATATGATTTCCTTTATTATGGCAAATATATGGTATGTAACCTTATATTGTTTGATCTCGGATGTACCTAATGTTGTACTAATATGTTTTGGATCCTTAAATGAGTCTGATTCCAATGAAGTATGGATATGAATGGTGAATTCCTTCCTGTTTTCATTTAAAGCTGATTATATATGAAATTATTCTTGCTGCCGGAAAGTGAATTCCGAGTGGATTTTGTAAGTTTCACTCTGAACTGCTATCTTGAATTGATTTTCGTTTGGATTCCACCGTTAGGACAACCATGTGGAAGGAAATAGAGATATGAATGAATGTGTTAGAAAATGATCTTTCTTCTTTCATTCAGCTTAGAAATCTGGAATTCGTGAATGATGAATTTTTATAGTGCTTAGATGGGAGCTACTATATGCATTGTTGTTCGCTTTCTTGTTTGTATTTTGAATGCTTTAAATTCAACATACTTCATGAACGGAAAGGAAAGTAATGGATTTATATTCGCTAGTTTCATCCTTTGCTTTTGTTATTAATGAAAGGCGTGGAAAGGATAATCAGATGCTATATAGGCAAAGCAAGCTACTTGTATTCCTAACTTACAAATATTGTAAATCGATACTTGCAATGATTATGTGGAAATGGGACAAGCAAACTCCTGGCGATTGTGATGATATTTTTGATAGTTCAGTTGTTATGCCGATCTCTCCTTTGTGCCTATTTCGAGATTGATGTTTTGTCGCTCGTTTCATAAAAGCAGGTTCTTTTATGAAACTTAGTCAAGCATCTTATTCTAAGGATAAGTGCTTAATGTGCTCTGGCCCATCGAATCGAACCTGCAATTCATTTTCGCAGATGGAATTTGATTAAATATGAAGGCATGGCTGTTTCTCGATGCCTCTTGATTAGATGTAAAATAAATTGTAATTGTTGCTTTTATTCCTCTTTGAGGAATGTGAAAAGAAGAAAATATATTCTTCTCATCCATGAGTTGTATGGATGCTTTGATAAACTATACCCAATCACTGGATTGGCAAATGTATAAATTATGTCTTGAAATATTGAATACAATTACAAGTGTGATATTTTCAATAATTATATCACTTGATATTGTTGTTTAAATTGGAAATATGATGTTATTTCTGATTTGGAATTGTTTCATTATCCTGGATGGATGTTGAATTGAAACCGATATCTATTCTTACTTAAATACAACTTTTAAGTCAACAATGCAATTAGTTCATACTTGGGTAAAGATGAATTTTTAAATTGACATTAAAAAGGATTAAGAAGAATATGATTTCATAATCGAAGGTATTCGTGATTAGCTTAGAGCTAAGGAATATCAATTCAAATTTGAGTAATCGAACTTTGTTTTCGAACTCCATTAATGATCCCGCTTGATAAAATTCAGAATAAAGGATATAGGATAAATGTATCCATAACCAATGATCCTTAACTATATAACGTTAAGGAGAACAAATGAATTCATTTCTCAAGATTAGACCTCATTTGAATGACGCCTAATAAGTTAATATTCTGAAATTAGTTGCAGTTGGAAACATCTTGGCTAAGTTTAATAGGTTAAACTTATTACGTCCGTCGGTACGGACTGCTTAATCCAATGATTAAGAAATAAACCAAGTAAGGAAATGTAGCCCTTCGATACGAAGGAGACGATACTTAGCAAACTAATGGACAGTTTAGTCCCTCTTAGTTATATACAACTGCAACGGAAACGAGGATCAAGAGATCAGCGCGGATGCTGAAAGTCATTTTTAATTATTACTCGTAGCTAAGTCACTTGAGCAGGATGTGTATTCTCGATGGGTGGAATTCTGCAGGACATTGGCATACGCCAGCTACAACAAGGTGTCTTCATGAAGACGGGGTCTTCATGACGACACAATGTTGCAGCTGACATATAGCAATGCCCTCCCGAATTAAAACATTTAGAATACATAGGCTGAATGTGTAGATCTTAGCTGGGGTGGGGATAGGGTATGATCTCAGATATGAGTGATTTCCGGAATACTAAAGATAATCGCACACACGGAGTCGTGGGGTAACGACACCGTATGTCTCGCGTGATCTTTAGTTACTGTGGAGTGCCTTCCTATACCCGCTCATATTACTAATCGGAATCGAAAGTTTAAAATCGAACTTAAACGCTGAGGACTCGGGTAGAACCAGAAAGACCATTCTAGATAACAGTGAAGTGAAGTGAAGGACGTATTCCGTAGATGTGTATCACATCCAGAATATGATCATGCAAAGCATGTGAAAATCTTTGGCCAAAGTATCGCAATGCTGGTTGCGTTGTCCTTATCACTTAATTTAAGATGCAGATGTCGATGAATATCAAGAATGTATATTCGATAGGCTTCTTAAATGGATCACTTCGATAACCGGGAAGGTTATGAGAACAGTATATATATAATATACTATGCAAAAAAACATGAAGGATCGGTTGTTGCCGAAGTCATGAACATGAAGGATCGGTTGTTGCCGAGTGAAATGAAGGATCGTTGAAACTCCGAGCCATGAAAATGGAAGATCGGCAGCTTCATCGAGTCATTTACAAAGCAGATATAGAATCTGTTATAAGATTGAATGGCATTGAATGTGTGTTCCATATTGTACATATGTGAACAGGAACATTCGCTTTAAAAAGAAATTGTATGATCCAAACTGTGTTGTTTGGGCAGAGAACAATTATTAAAACTTGAACGTGTGTTTGAATTTTATAATTCATAACAGAGAACGTTATATAAAAAAAAAAAAAAAAATATTTCCCTTGTTCTCCGTGTTTCAAAATGGGATCGTTTGATCAGCATCTTTGGAACAATCAATGGGCAATGAAGAGGAGGGGAATGAAGCTGAAATAAATGATCAGCTACCTCCTGTGGACAACATCAACGAGGGAATCTAGGTGTTGAGGATAATAATGTAATTGCTCCTAATCCCCGAAAACAAAAGAGGCAAGATTAGCAAAATGAACTTACAAATGATATAAAGAGAATAAGTCCTCCAAAGTTTGATGGAACAACTCTTGGGGACGGAGCCGAGAACTCGGCTCAAGAAATGGAGAAATACTTTGCAATAAGAAACTTCTCCGAAGAGACTAAAGCGATATGGGGAGCATATCGGCTTTCTCATGAAGCATCATCTGGTGGGACAACCGTAAGGTTGAGCTGAATATTGTCGAATCGACATATAACTTGGGATCAATTTAAGGGTTATTTTAGGCAAAGATGGCTGCCTCAACTCTATTTTGATAGGAAAATGATCGAATTTTAGAATCTGGTCGCAAGGAAGGCCGGTGTGATGAATCATCGAAGGGTTTACTAAACTCCTTAAGTATGTGCCGCAGATTCAAGTCGACGAGAAGTTCGTAATACGGAAATTCATAATGGGACTAAATCCCATCATCGGTGGCGAAGTGGATGTCCACGGCCCAACCACCATGGATGGAGTTGTCAAAAGGCAATCGACAGAATGTAAATCGAGAGCAATATCTCGCTCACAGGAAGAGATAAGGAAGAAGATTCCCAATCCTTCTTCGTCTCTCGCACCTAAAAGGGGACCTTGGAAAAGGTTTGGTGTGAAAAATAAAATTGTTGTTGATAACAACAAGAAACCCTTGTGATGAACAGGACAGAATAGCGTGCATGGAATGCCTTCCTAAAAGTTAATGGCATTGGACAAAAAGTCCTATGGAAGCCTTTAACGATAACTATAAGGCTGGTAATAAATTTGAACTCTAGAAAAGGGCCACTGGAGGATGCTTCAATCATGGAAAGGACCACTATGCAAATCACTATCCTCCAAGAAGGATGATCGCATGGACAAAGATAGATACATGCTGCAGTTGGCTAATGCATGTCGAAAAGCAAGCTGACGCCCATCGAAGTTATGGGTAAGTTATTTGCAAACTGTAATTGTACTTTTGATACTGAGCTACATAATGTTTTATTTCTACTGAACTTGCTATGAAATTAAAAAGAAAGGCTGCAAGAATGGATAAAACATGGACAAAGGCATTATGGGAATAATGCTGTCCATACAATGAAATGTGCCTTTTTGGGGCAATTCTTGACCGCCGGGTTTCTCCACCGAAGTTGACTTGTATGTCACTCCTCCAGATCATATGATATCATTATTGGAGTTAATGGTTGGCTGAACATAAAGCAAAGGTTGATGTTATGAAAAACAAATCGTTGCCTTGATGACCCGCAGTAAAGCAAAAGAATCATTCAAGGTGTAAACGGAAGTCATAGCTTAGGAAACCGACGGCTATGCAACTAAAGAGGGCTAAAAACAGAGGCTACACTTTGTATGTGGTAAAAATGAGAAAATGAAGAGGAAGATAATGATTTCATGGAAAGATATCCATTGTTGAGGGATTTCCGTGATGTGTTTCTGAGGAAGGTGCTGGTCTTCCGCCCAAACGTGAGTTTGACTTCGCATAGAGATCAAACCAGAACGGAACCCATATCTAAGGCACCTTGCAGAATGACTACCATTGAGTCTGGTAGAATCGAAGGCCGCTTACAAGAACTTCGACTAAGGGGCTGATCGGACCGAGCCTCACCTTGGGAGCGCCGGTGATCTTCGTAAAGAAAAAGGATGGCACTTTGAGGGTGCAGTGGTATCGATTATGCACGCTCGAACAAAGCAACCATTAAAAATCGATACCCACTTCCAAGGATCGATGATCTTTTGATCGATGCGAGGAGCATCACTATTCAAAAATAGATCGCGTGATCGTGGTACCATCACCGAGAATAAAAGAGGAAGATATTCATAAAACAGCTTTTAACGAGGTATGGGCATTATGAGTTCAAGGTGTTGCCTTTTTGGGCTGACTAATGCACCTCGCCGCCTTCATGAATCTAATGAATAACATTTTTCAAGAATACTTAGACAAGTTTGTGCTTGTATTCTTAGACGACATTCTTATATACTCTAAAAATGTCAAGAGCACCAAGAACATCTCGTGATAGTGCTAGAAATCTTAAGAAAGAGGAAGTTGTATGGCAAACGTATCCAAATGTTCCTTTATGATGCAGAGGTGCATTATTTAGGACACGTTATAAGCAAAGACGAGATAGCTATTGACCTTCAAAATCACAGCTATAATCGAGTGGCTCGCGCCTAAGAACGTACGAAGTGAGGAGCTTCATGGGCTTGGCTAGATATTATAGAAAGTTTGTTAAGGACTTTTCAAAAATTGCTGCCCCAATCACTTCGTCTGTAAAAGAAAGAAAAGAAATTTGTCCGACAAAAATGTGAATCTACCTTTAAAAAGTTAAAGGAAGCAAAGATTAACTACAGCACCTATTTTGACTGCATCTGATCCAAATGGAGATTTTATGGTTGAATTGACGCCTCGAGGAGAAGGCCTTGGAGGTATTCTGTTACAAAATAACCATGTTATCGCTTATGAAAGCAGAAAGCTTAAGTTACATGAAAAGAACTATGCTCCACACGATCTTGAGCTCGTTGCCATTGTTCATGCGCTTCAAATATGGAGGCATTACCTTCGCAAGCCCTTTGAATTAAAAATGCACCATCCGGGGCTGAAGTATATTTTACTCGGCCAAATCGAATGCAAGGCAACGAAGATGGTTAGAATTTCTGTCTCAATATTATTTTGATATAAGCTACATTAAGGGCAAGGAAAATAGAGTAAAGAGATGCTCGAGTCAAGGAAGCATATCTCTGCTCTTATAACGTTAAGAACTCGGCTTAAGGATGAGGTAAAAGATGCCTTGAATTAGATCCTTATTTCCAAAGAAGTCAAATCAGCACTTGCCGCACTGCCAGACAACGTGCATAAAGGATTTCGCTTTTGATAACGAAGGAGTTTCGAGGTTTGAAAACAAGGTATATGTACCATTCGTGGCAAAATGACTTAAGAGGGAAATTGCTAATCTGAATTCCATAATTCACCTTTTCTAAGGCACCCTCTGGCATTACATAAATGCTTGCCG
>CM031233.1:58664889-58882171 GCA_018340775.1 Taxus wallichiana var. yunnanensis
AAGTTAGATTATTGGAATAAGAGAACCCATCGACATATGCGCCCTTGTAAAATGGGCTTATTTACCAAATATTTTAATGCCATGTGATCTGTATAAAATAAAAAAGGTGTTGCTAGTAAGTACTATCTGAACTTATGCAACGCGTAGATCATTGACAAGGCCTCACACTCTGTAGTTGTATAATTATGTTCTACAGGAGTCAACTTTCTACTAGTAAAATAGATAATATGATCTATAATACCTTCTCTAGGATGAGCTTACACTGTGCCAATGGTCGTGCCAGAGGTGTCCACATGCACGTGAAATGGTTGGTTCCATGAGGGAAAACTCGAGAATAGGCGCCATGTAGTAAGTCTCTCCTTGATGCCTCAAATGTGCGGCTGCATGGGTTCTCCCCAATAGAATGTCCCTTTTCCTTTGAGTAAACTCTTCCAAGGGTGCAATAATCTTCGCATATCATTTGATAAATTTTTCTGTAATACCCTGTGTGGCCCAAGAATCTATGCACCTCACTTTGACCGGTAGTAGGTTCCTCCATGCCTACAATAATAGCTACTGACCTTAGTTGGATCTACTAACAAACCTTCCTTACAGATGATGTGCCCTAACAGAGTTCCAAAAGGTGTAGCAAACATGCACTTATTGATATTTAAAGAGATGCTTAACTGTCTACATCTTTCAAACATTAAGTGCAAGTTGTCATAATGATCCTTAACAAGCCCATATACCATCCAATCATCCAAGTAAACCTGCAAGAATTTGTGAATAAAATCCTAGAATTCTTGAACAACTATGCGTGAAAATACAACAGGCACATTCTTCAAACCAAAGGGCATCACAGTATATGCAAAAATTCCCCATTCAGTGGTGAAAGTCATTTTCTCTTGATCCTCCTATGTAATTCTAACTTGGTGATACCCCGAGAATCCATATGTGAAAGAGTAAACTTCGCGCCTCTAACACCTTCTAATATTTCCTTGGTGAAAGGTGTAGGAAAAGGATCAATCACACATGCAACATTTAGCTCCCTGTAATCCACACAAATCCTAATCTGACCATCTTTCTTTATACTGATTACCATGGGGCTAACCCACTTTGATTCTTCTAGGGGCTTAATGATGCCAAATTTCAACATTTTGTCAATTTCTTCTTTAACTTTTACGTGGTTAGGGTTCATCCTGTAAGGTCTCTTCTTGACTAGGCACACTCCTTCCTTTAGCTTAATCTTCATCTCACCTAATGACTCATGTACCCCCTTTAACTCATGGTAGCCCCTAGGAATAAGTCCTAGAAATCATGTAGTAACTCAATTATCTTTGCTACTTCAAAATCAGACCAATAATATCCAATTATGGCCTCCTTGGGTTCAACATTCGTGCCAATGTTCACTTTCTTGGTCTTCATAGGTTCAAGATAGGCGCGTGTTTTTATCTGCACCATCTAAGACCTCATGTTGTTATCTATGTCCAAATATTCTACTTATTCATCATCCACTATATAGACCATCTTTCCTTTCTCCTTCTCAAAGCAAGTGCACTTAAATAGTTTGGCATCTGTATCATCTACTTCATCAAAACATGTTCCTTGTTCTTCCTCACCAAATAACTCCTGAATGAGTTCTTTAGCCTTTGCACTATCTCCCATAGTCAAGTGCTCCATGACCCGTGATGCCTCTCTCACCGGAGGTTTAATAGATAAGTACTCAAAAGTATGGGTCATTCCTGCAATCAGTCCTGCCAATTTCTAGTCTCCCATGCGTTACAATAAACATACCAAGTGCATGCATGACCTTGCAAAAAATAAAGTTTATGCACCCAAAGTGAAGGTGGTAAATCTTCCCGCCCCGCTATCCGTCCAAGTCTCTCATATTGCTGAATGTGGTGCTAAATAGGTTGATTACCATGATATATGTAGATTTGAGTAGGCGCATTGCTCTTGAGAAACTAGGTTGTTAGAGAAATTCTTACTTCATTCCATTTTATGAGATTATCCTGTGAACCATCTTCCAGGTGCAATGCTTTGCTTCCCTACGTAGGGTATATACTAACATATTTCTTCTCTCCACTTGATCCATCCATTTCTCCTCCATGGCGTGCAAGAATACCATAGGATTTCCTTCTCTAGTGTACCGGGTATATAGTTGTTACCTATCCTCCTAATACAACGAGGTTTGTTCCTCCATGTAAATGTGCTTCTTACTTCATGTGCCCAACCATCTCATAGGTGCCATGTGCCCAATTATCACAAGCAATACTTGTAGTATCACTAATAGACTGTACATCTTCCCACTAGAGGATTCCTTCCTTAGATGGCTCAAGTACTTCCAAATCTTGAATGACGCACACATAAATTATGTTCAGGTCTTCCTCACTCAAAGGCTCAACATAAGGTGCAGATTTCCCATCTATCAAAGGGATAATAACTCTTTCTTCCTTGTTCTCAAAACTTATATACCCCTTGTTGAACCATAGATCAACATTATTTTCATAACACCAAGGGCGCCCAAGTAGAGTTGGGAAGCTGTCTACTTCTGCAAGTACTAAGACCTCAAAGTCCCAGTGAACTGAACTTGGCCCCTTGTATAGTAATGGATGCATCCTTTAAAACTCGATTAGAGTGGCCTTAGTTTGATTAGCCATAAACAATACATTAGAGGATGGTTGTAATGGAGGTCTTCCCATCTACACCCATGCATCTAAAGTAAGCACATTCACTTCACACCTATGTCAATCAATATATTGCTCAAAATCCATCCATCCACAACAACATTCAAGAGTGATCTCCTTGTCATAATCCAAGCTATGAGGGGGAATATTAGCATGCAAGATCTGTTGTCCATTCTCAATACCTATGTGCAAAGTGTTTCCCTTTAACCAATTCCCTAGTAATGGAATAATATTCTCCTAAGCACAATATCTTGCATACCTCTTTCAAATCATCAATACATCTGAATGGATCATCTCTATTGCCTTCTTTTGTTCCAATTTCATGATTGTTCCTTTAAACATTATATTTCACCCTGAAGATTTCAGTACCTCCATGGTTTCCTGATAAACCTCCTTCTGATGTGTAGGATCTGTATATCTTGCATGTAAAACCTCCTCCTTAGTAATGGTAGGATTTTGTTATAACATCTCTCCGTGCATGCAACAAATTAGCACATGTATTAATCTTCATAGGTACTACCTCAGGTTCTAGTGCCAAATTTGGCATCCATTGATTTTCTATGGCGTGTTGTATCCTAACCATCCATTGCACCCTTTTTTCCTATTTATTTATGTTACTTCTTTGCTAAGATGCTCATATAAGTTTGGGAATTCCTCATAGTTATGATTCTTCCCATAAAAGGAACAAGTAATATTATGAGGGCATTCATGCCTGTAGTGGTTAGGATATCCACATGTATAACATGTTCCATGAGGAAACTCACCTCACCCACCACCACGGCCTCGGCCCTAAATCCACCACGGTATCCTCGACCTCTACCATGACTTCCTTCAAAGCGTCCCTCATTCCATCATAGCGCCCTTGAGTTGTGATCACGATCATGGTGCTCATTTTTACTTTTAGAGTTATCGATACTCTTATCTATCACATACACCAATATCGATGGCATCATGGATCTGACCAATCAACCTGCAGTCTTATGTATTGTGAGTTGTGGACCGACAAATCTTATAATAGCAAGATATGTTCTTTCTTATCGTGCATTTGTAATAATGGGCAACAACTTGCACATCATGGTCTAAATGACATATCTCATAGTCTAGTAGTAATGAATGCATTGACATGTGGTGACAACTATCTTTAGTGTGCCCTTCCACTTCAACAATCTATACACCAAATCCCAGTGTGCGTCTCGTGTGTTGAATTTGCCAATAGTTTCTCCAATTTCTTTGCCATAGCTGTAATTTATGCTTCCAGGAATGGGATCACTCTAGTGTCTATACTTTTGACTGCCTCAGTGTGCAATGCTACTTCAAGTGCTTTGCATGGGTCTATATATGTCTTATGTGATAGCACCCTCCTAAAAGATGTGATCAAGCCCCCAAAAACCACTGTGGATGCTTGACTTGCATGAATATCATACGAAAGTTTAGACAAGAGCATTTTGAAATGGGCATCATATTCCTAAAAATTTCAGGTAGTGCCCTTCTTAATATCCTTGAGCGCACTTATACTCTTCTTCTCGAACTTAGGGATATGAAACTCCTTAAGGAAAGCTTCCCATAATGCTACATAATCTACGCAAGTTTGATCAAGGTCAAACTTCATGTACCAAATGTGAGCACATCCCTGCGCGTAGTTACAAACTGACTTGCCTTGTGCTCAGAAGCCGTGATTCCTTTTGCATGCCACAATATCTCACACATGTGCACATGCTCAACAACATCTTCTATTCCCCTATACTCTGGAAGATGAAGTGACATCTCCATGTAAATATTTTGGGGTTGGTGAGGACCATACCCACTTGATCTAGAACCTCATGTGTTACCTCTTACCTCCAAACCCACCAGATCCACCAGAACTAGAGCCACATATGCCCCCTGATCCTCCACTTATAGCTAGAAGTGGACCAATGGATGTACTTCCTGTGTCCCAACATAGTGGTACTAAACTAAACTCCTATAGTTTGTGAGGTGGTACTACTCCCAAAAGTGAGTCCAAAATTCTACGCGCTTGAGTTACATTGTCAATAATGCACTGAAAAGGTACCTCTAAATAACAAAGAAGATGTTTTCCCAACCATAAATGCACTTTCTACTTGATTTACTCATTTTCTTCTACTCCCCAAACTAGCTTGTTGACTACTAGTTGTACTAGATACTGGAAAACCAAACGCAAGGGCTAGGTTGCCAAGTAGATTCAGATGTGCACCCGTGGCCCATGTTGTCTCTGTTGGCGTGCTCCCATATGAGGCCGAGGAGGGTTCCCTGTCATGCTTTCCCAAATGGGGGAGTTCTAGATGCTCTGCTCCATGCCTTCTACGTGAGCTCCAAATCCTTCATGAGCCATCTCTCTCCTCAATGCCATCCGTTTTGCAATATCACGTTGCTTCTCTATCTCCCTCTCATGTGCCTCATTATACTTAAGCCACCTTTCTTCTCTTTGCCTCTCTACCGCTAGGTCTTGCCATCCTTCACCAAACTTGCTCTTGCCCCCACACATGGTAGGGTTTAGCTAGCCATCGACTTTTCTTCCAAATTCAAGGTTACCATCAAGATTTTGATCACTAGTGGAATGCCTTGTAGATAGGTTCCCCTAGGATAATGCAAAAACTAGAACTCAACTACCTCTGGGAAAGAGTAAGTAGAAATTGAGTACTCTAAAATATAGCTATTCAGAACACCATGGAACCAAGTGTCCACAAGTGCACATCCAAATCAGATCAACATCATAGAGGGCTTGAAATTCTTCTTGCATCCGTCTAGAAAAGTGTGCGATACCTCTAATTCCTTTTAGATGCATAAGCAACCAACCACTCGTACATAGCTATCGAAAAATAGATGACAAAGAAACTCTCATATAAACAATCATACAAATTGTGCTCTACTCACGTGTGTGTGTCAAACTCAGATCCAGTGTTGAACCTCCGAGCATACTCTTCTTCTAGATATTATCCACTCCTCAATACTTGCTAGGGTCAACCGGTACGTATTCATCATGAAACATCCTAAAAACAACTGAAACCAACCAATGATGTAGCCTAGAATCTACTATGAAAAACCTAGGCATGCTGACACATCACTCAACTTGAGCTGAGCGCTCACTTGAAGTGTGCAAAGGTACTGGCCCCTCTTTAGAGTTACTTGTGCAGGATGTTAGTGTGATGGTGATAAAACATATTCAGATCCATAATTAAACATAAACATTCCACAGTGCATAATCCAGATCTAGATCTTAGAGAATCATGAACTAAACAATAACTATAATAAGATTAACCATACATGAACCAAATTCAGTTATGTTTAACACCATTATCCAACCAATATACTCCATTGCATTAAACACTATAAAACATATAAGCTTCTTACATTATACAGTATATCCATAAGTCATGTATGCATCAGATCCAACAACATAACTCTACAATAATTCACACACATCCCTTATGTCCTAAACTACATAGTTCAATACATATTTATAGAGGTGGGGACTTGCCCTTCACCACCTATGCACTTCTCAAAATAGGTCACATGCTGATAATAGCCATGCGCCTTTAAATAACATGCATACATGTAAGTGTTCTAATAATAGATGTCCTATAATTAACTAAAAGAAGCAATCCTATTATTAGCATGCATACATGTTCTAATAATAGATGTCCTATAATTAACTAAAAGAAGCAATCCTTATTATTAGATCAAACCATGCATGGTGCTTATCAGCCACTCGTTCCCAAAATACCATTGTGTGTAGTGTAAGTCTTCATCCCTATGTGTGCCCCACACGTTATCTTCCAAAATAGCCCTTATCCATAAAAATGGCTAAGTCCTAAGCCAAACTATTTTGGCGCGTGTTTCCTTTCCTATCTTTGTGCGCTTCAAATGCGCCCTGCATCTCGCGCACATCTTTTATGTGCCTTCTCCTTAGAGAAACATTCTCACGCTATCTCAACATTTCTTATTAATTTTTTTGCTAAGCAAAGGGTTAAATGGTGATAAAAAAACTTAAGAGGTAGTTGAGGTCTTTGAGGGCCACGGAAGATGGATCGAAAATGGCGTGTAAAAAAGAGTTGGGTTTGTCTTTGATATGCCAACTTGGCTAAGGTAAAATTTCCTATATAGATTTTAAATGTTTTAATAATCAATTTATTTTTATTCTTATGAAAGGACATCTTAACCCAACAGTGATTCACTAGGTTAGAAGGGTCATGCGGATTCCATTTGGGTCATCCAAATGAATCCCATGCCCACCTAACAACACAACAAGTAAGAGTAATTTGGGGCCACAAAAGAAAATCAAATACAATAATTAACCATATTCTCCACTTAGTTCCAACTAATTTTATTTTCCACTAAATGAAGGGCCAAATGTTTGGTTAAATCCCTAACATTCTAACTTAAGTTATTCATGATATTGCATTTTATAAGGGTATATAATTAATATGGGATTAAATAAAAATCAAATTTACAATATAAGTATTATATGTTAAAACCATAGTATTATCACTATACCATTATTAGACTCATGTTATTATCATCACTGTGATGTAATCATCATAATAATACTATAATCACTATGATATCATCGTGCATCATCTACTATATGAAATCATCACAATGTAGCATATATAGCCATCCTTAATAGTTAACTCAACAACATTATATAGTAAAATCACCCAAAGCTCACACATACAAAGTAAAAATCATCACATCATCCATAAAAATGATCTCATTGTATATATCTCTATAATGTTTTCATATACAAAGATGGGGGAAATACCCTCTAGTGAAAATGATGATGGAAAGTTAGAAGAATAAGATACATCACATATTATCATCACTACTAGTTTAATGCAACTATGAGAGATCTCGAACTCGGGGATTCACCCTTGACCTTCATGGTGCAGATCCTAACCTTCTTTCAATCAATCTCACAGTGGTAACTTTATTATAATTCTAAAAAACAATGTTATTCCACACTAATACCGACTTTTCTTAAGCTTAAACACACCTACATTAGCCAATTCTTATCCTATATTTTTATTCTTTACATCATGAACCTAACTACTTCGTGACATTCAAAGCTCAATCATCCAATAAATTGAATAAATACAACAAGGAATCAACAAAACACCATATTTGTCAAAATGTCCTTGAGGAGCTTCTTTAGGTTTCCACTGGTGATCTCAAGGATGGAACAAACTAAACTTTCCCAAGACAAAATAAGACTTCTTCTAGCACCCTTTATCCTATTTGATGTGTGTGAGAAATTTATTGGCTTAATTCCCTTCTTAAATACCTTTTCCTACAACTATCTTCATTAATCTGGTCTAGACTTTTTCTAGCTTTGTCAATTCTTTTTACCTAAGATAACTTTTTCATCATTGGTTTATTCCCAAAATCTAACCCTTTTAAGATACCCTTTTGGGTAATTTAATAATGTGTGAAGTTTCATGGCATCATCCTTTGCATCAAATGGCTCAAAACCATTGTCTTAGGCTTCCAAATTAGGTCTTATTGAGTGTACTCATCACTTGAAGACTAACGCCAAAAATAAGGATGTTGAGATCTTCCTAGGGTTTGAAACTTGATGATTCTCAATCATAACGTTATCAAGATGATGTGTATAAACTTACAAGGATTCAATCTTTCTCGAGTCTTCTTCAATTCCAGTTTTCTCTTGTCTACTTACTAATATTATCCTCTACAAGATTTATACTCATTTTTAAGGGAAAGAAGGAATTTCTCGGACGTTTAAACTTCAATAATTCTTGATTCTATCTCACGAAGGTGCATGGATATTGACTACAAATTCCCAAACTCCGGATGAGTGTCTCACTCTTGTAAATCCACCTTCTATCTCTTCTTACAACCTCTTATCGTAAAGCGATCTACAATTCACTTTGGGAACTTTGTCATAAAAAAATTCCATCTGAATTCTCCTTTTGAGTCCATTCCTATTGGAAATGTTAGTAAACTCTATGAAGATTCTTCATGGGGATGTATAGCCCCTACAACCATGTGAAAGACTTCAAAATTACTTCGTTTTATTAAAAACCCTAGGAGGTTTCTTCATGAGCCCGAGGGTAGAAGTTTTTAATTAACACCAATATGATCAATATCAATATTCAATCATTTCTATTTAAGTCTACATAAGAATTTTAAAGCTCAAGATCATGATAGTAAAGTTTCTTAATTACTCCAACCGTGGTAACTACTTAGAACTCCCTCCTATACCTTCACACGAGATATTTCTCGGTTCACTTAGGGTTTCAATCATCAAAATTTCATTTCCCTTATCATTTTAGGTGTTTAGCAAGGGTTTCTAAGACACGGATATCTCAATACATCAATTCAAACACCTTTAAGGTTATTGATAATTCACAACTCTCACACGAAATCTAGATACAAGAAATTTCAAGGGTCTACTATAATACCACATGACAGGGCATCAACTTGTTCAAGGAATTGAATACTTTATGGATTTAATAAAAACAAAGCTTACTAATTTCTTGAGTTACCTTCAGATTACTTGCCCTATACATCTTTTCAATCACAAGGTGCTTTCATAATTCATTCTTCTTGTCTCTTTATACTGATTATGCATATGTCATCCTCTATCACATAATTGATAAGAAGTGCTATAACCAAAATGATGACCAAATGCAATCAAATGTATGCAAATAAATTGTGAGGAACATGGTTTATATCTTACCAACCACAATACCATCATTCACTAGATTCATCAAATTGAAATATAAGCCACACACCAAACATCATACATAGATCCTACACACGGCTAGTTTGTAAACTCAAACTTTCTTCAATTCTTGTAGCCTCTTCACACTCATTTTTATCATTCAAATGATAGATGATAAAAATTACATTTGGCATTGCATCTCCTCTTAAATTAGGTTTGACTCAAATAGGAGCATTTTGATACCTCATGGTCTCATGGTCATATGGCTACCATATATATAACATTGAAATTTATGTGGCTCCAAGACCTTGACCTCTAATAAACATGTTACTACACCTAAACAACCTATTACAACTTTTACACATTAAAAATGACCTATAAAGTGCTTCAAGCTCCTAGGAAACCCAAAAATGGTCTTAATTTTGAATCTTTCCTTTTGGAGGGAAATACACATTTCAAATTTTGAAAGGCCAAAGACCAAACTAACACCCTAAGTGACTCACAAACACTTATTAAACCTAAAAACTCACCTTCAATCCAAAATTTGATGATCTCATGCCTTATTTACAAGGTGAAGATGATGCTCCTGCATCACTTGGTCTCTGTGTTTGTAAGCGTTCCTCCTCTAACCAAGTCCATAATGATATGGTCTTGGCCACAACCTATGTGTACTAACCTTGGAGCTCTATGTATCACACAAACATATCTTACACTAGGGATACTCCTCCCATGACCTCCCTTGCATGAGTTATCTCACCTCTCACCTCATCATGCTCGATCACAATACCACACATGTGGTTGTCACTACCACTACGATATCAAAGAGATGAGCATGCTCAAATGTTATGTGATCAACCTTCACTAATAACCCCCTAAAAATACACCTTGGGAATGTTGTGGGTCAATGTGCGTACCCATGTGTCCATAATCATGCTCCAATACTCTTCACTAACAAGATATCACACGATAATCATATTAAAACATCATAGTTATGATTCTTTATAAATATAAATTCTACTCTGCAATACTTATGCCGTGTTATGGTTTCTGCTACCACATCATCCTTGATGACAGTGCACTGAGCTTTCTTTCTCCATAGCCTTATCCTGGGGCCCACTTAGTGACCGCACCTAGTGACCCTCCGACAACATTTACCACCATTGGAAATAATAACACCCATCGGTGCTCAGCCCACTACTAAGTATAGGATGGTGTTTATCCCACATCATCCACTTATATAGGCACTATATTGGGATCCACCTCATTTGTAGGTGGAGGGAATAATTGAGATCCCGTGGTTCATGGCCTCACTTCCACTCTCTTGACCACATGCACTAATTTTTGCCATATGTATGGCTCAGGGGAACATCTTGAGTTATCACGAATTGATACAAAACCCACTCACACTAGAAGAGCTTGGCCACTCCTAAAAATCTATCCTCCGAGCACATGGTCTGAAGTATACAACGAATCTCAACCTAGTCCTCTACCCACCCACCATAATCCCTATAAGGCCTTCATATAATAACACCTAGCCCCATCTGATCTAGGATCAATCTATTCATTGTAGTATCAAACCTTTGACTCCTCGGGCCAATCCACCTCACTATAAAGATATCTGGTTGTGTCCAATCCACTCATGGCCCAATAAGGGGCCTCACAACTAATATATTCTTATACACCTATATGTGTAATAATGTGATCACACCAATACCACATTTGTGGTCCTCTCGTGTAAATCTATAAATATCCCTATATATATGTGCCAATACACAATGAATCCATACATAATGAGTCCCACAATTCTTAATTATCTCATATATCTCATGGATGCAGTAAGATATGGATACCCCACCTCATCAATGATAAAAAAGAAGCTAGAAAAACTACAATGAATTTTTGAAAACATGGAACCACATATCGACTATATAATACATAGTCATTATCAATTATGCATGGACACGAGAACCTAATAAGTACCTTGTGGTTGCTTTCATTTTCCACCATTCATCCCCAGGGAGCATAAATTTGACTCACTCCCCAGGACTAGAAATCATTGGATATGATACACATCCTCTAAATTCACTATCATCTCTCCCATAGGAGTCAAAAGGTTCATGTGTTGGCACACCATATCTCAAAAAGCATTGTGATTAGGTGTATATTATGGGGCACCTCCCCCAATATGGTCACACACCATAGACTAACCCAATCCAAAAAATCCTACTCATCCTCCTATAGGCCCAAGCCCAACATAGTGGTAAAATGTCTCCCCATGTGGAACTCCCAAGAATGTATATCCTTCAGCATAACACAAACAACACACAAATCCAAACATTAGTTTATCATCCTCTTGGTGAAAAAAAATGTTGCAGTGTAAATTATTGGTTTTCACCAATGGTCATGGGCTAAGCCCATCCTTCTTTTGTATGGGGAGGCTCCCATTATTGAATGTAAACTAACTAAAGTTGTGGGGTGGACGTTAGGCAAGGGATCACACAAAAAAACTCCACTAAACATGTGGAAAAGTTCTTGTACAAAGTACAAGGGAGGGAGTTATTGTGAAGGGAGGTAAATGGGAGTTGGAGAAATAAGGAGAGAGAGAGGGATAATGTTATGAGTAGGTTTAAAAATTCACATACATCAACCGTAGTAGGTCCACATTCAATTATACGAACCTAATAATGTAAGCAATCAAGATTAACAACAAACTAGAGACACACAGTTCTACAAATTCATTAATCAAGGACATAAAGTTCCTTCTTGGTTATATAAGATCAACATGCTTGCAAAGTTGGAGAGTAGAGAATGTAGATGAATATAGTGTTTCACCTCAAAGTAATGTGATAAAATAGATAAAGGTAACAAGCATAGGAGGAATACTTGTGATTATGTAGATAGAAGAAGGTGTTGCGCGCGTCGTAGAACTTTGATCAAGCAGATTATAGAGAGCTTCCTTTTGGCTAGGAGGAACTACCTATAAGAAACACAACAAGACCACAAAATAGCATTAACAATATAGGTTGGTGGACTGCCTAGCAAGAGCTAGATCCGGGAAGTGAGGTGCTTCCTAGAAGGTTTTCAATCCACTTTCAAATATAATTTAATGCAACAAATAACATGAAATAAGTAAATCCTATTGTAATGGTATGATTTAGGTGTCTTGTGCTAATACAATAAGTAAATTTAATCTAACAAAAAAAGTTATGATTAAATCCAGAGGGGTGGTAGGTTGTTTTTCATTTTGCGGGTTTGACGATGGTTGTCAGGTGAGGTCTGGGTGAAGTTTAGTAAGGTTTTGGGCTGTTTAGGAGAAGTTATGAGCTCATTGTTATAAGAAAAGTTACTAGTCACAAAGACTGGTATCGGTTAGGTGACCGATTCCGGTAATGGAAAATGACCGACGTTGGTTGGGTGACTGGTACCAGTAGGGGCAATATGGTAGAAATATCAAAAATGGGTGTTTTGGGTCTCTTTGTGATTACATAGAGAGTTAAGGGGGTTCAGGAAGGATGATGTGATTTTTGATAGGGCTCAGCAAGGGTGGTAGAGGTCTAGGATGGGTGAAATGGTTCAAGTTGATGGAATAGGTGGTAAACAAGTGAAAGGTGGTATTCGGGACAAAGAGGGATCAGATGAAAGAAGTAAATGAAAGACTTAAGATCAAAACAAAAGCTTAACAAATAAGAATGAATTACTTATTTGGTAATATGTAGATCTGAAGGTGGTTGTTGGTTGATGAGTGTTTGTGGGAGATACGGGAATGTGTCCAGTGCCACAGTAATGGAGCTTGTGTGATCTGCTGCAACAATCCAAAGATGTGGATGAGATGACCGGATACTGGTGAAGACCTGATGTGCTCGGGTTCATTGTCAGTAGCTTGAATGCTCGAGAGTTAGAATTCCAAAGCTAAGGTGAATGAATGAATTGGAGAACCCGTGTAAAGAGTTAGAAACTCTTATTTAAGGATAACCGACAATGGTTAGGGAACTAGTCTTGGACAAGGAAAACTAGTGTCGGTTAGGGGAAATGGTCAAATTGGCTAAAAATGGCTTGATTACTCCTAGATTTGGTGTGAATCAAGTTTTAGTCCTAGGTTAGAAGTGGGAGCTAATGTTAAATATAGCGGGAGAGGTTGGAGAGATAATAGGTCATAATGGTTAAGGTTAGAACAAGTCCTAGTTGGTTAGGGAGTGTGGGGACTTGGTCTTAGCCATTTAATGAGGTTGGAATAGTTCTAGGGTGAGGTAGCTAGGTGAGGTGGATATTAATCTAATTAAAGTAATTAAATTAATAATAGTGTGAGGATTAATTTAATTATAGGTGATTAAATTAATACCAATGTGGGGAAGGGGACATGGCTAGGTATATGTGTCGAATTGATGAGTCGAAAGGGGTTAAAGGGCTTATGACCTAAATTTTGTGTCTACATTTGCCCATTTTTGTTGCGTAGCTTGTATTGGTAAATGATGCTAATAAAAACATGAGTGGTTGCCCTAGGTATGGGTTGTCGTGATCCCCCTCAAATTTGGAGCTAGATGAAGGAACAAGCGGAATCAATGACGAGTTTGATAAAATGGTAGGTGAAGAAGAAAAATAAGATAAGGTTCTGGGTGTGGGTAATGGTTATTTTGGGTGCAGTAATAGGTGAGGGCATTCAAACACATGCACATGTATAGAATATGATAAGGCACTAGGTTGAAGAGCTCACAAACTCTACATCGTCAAAGGTCGATAGTTTATCCAAACAAGGTTGATGTGATCCAAGTATCCAAGGTATAGGATACAGGTCTTGAAACACAACTAGGCTAGGTGTAGGAATGGGAATTAGGTGTGTTCCAAAGCATAAATAGGTTTGGGCTGGTCAAGATAAACATCACGAGAATTAGGTAAGGTAAGGTTGGTAGGCTAAACAATACTACTAGTTTCGTTGCAAGGTATAACGAGTAGGTGAATTTGAGTGTCTAATGGGTGAGGTCGGGTTAGGTAAATAGGTAAGGCCAAGGTAGAGGAAAAAAACATGCCCTAACTGATAGTGTGGTTAGGTGTGAGGAAATAAGGAAATTAGGTGGTGTTATAGATAGCCGTCGCCAAGGTTAAGCGGAATCGCCATCAATCACCTTTTAACCCCAAAACAACCTTATTTTGGAGGTTGGAAAACATTGGCACATTCCTGAGAGATATCACATCTTCTGAGAATGAATTTCAGTGAGAACATGCATGCAAGGAAGGAGATCAAGCATTTTCTCTTGCACAGCCATCCAATACTCACCCCAACAAGGATTTGCTCTAACCAAGCAAGAAGGAATGCACATGCAGCCCATGCAAAAGCTTTCCTATGATTGGTGATCCTCTGCAGCCTTCAACCTCTTACCAGCACCTTCATTCCTCACTCATGCAGTGTCCAGAACCAAGTTCCAAGTAAGTAGAGCATTGTACTCCTTTGGTTCATTGGTTTCATCATTATATTGTCATCCTTTGTTTCCTTAGCCACCCATTGACCTCCATTCATACTCACCCCTCCACATATCCATTAAAAATTCACCAAATCCCATCTAATCCACCTAATACCTCGTTCCATCCAATCAGGTCCTTTGTGCAATCACAAGGGAGACCCAAAACTCATTATGTGGCATTCCCAGTTTTCCACGATAGTAACCGACACCGGTTACACCCAACCGCCGTCGGTCACCCTTAACCGGCATCGGTCTCTGTATTCACCAATACAACCCAGAACAATGACCTATCCACCTATTCCCACATTACCTTTGTTCATCTGTGATCTGCCTGAGACCTCTGTTAGACTGCCAGAGACCCAGAACCAGTTACTTGACCTTCGGATCTTATTTTAACTTAGCCCATT
This sequence comes from Taxus wallichiana var. yunnanensis, assembly GCA_018340775.1. Lineage (NCBI taxonomy): Eukaryota > Viridiplantae > Streptophyta > Pinopsida > Cupressales > Taxaceae > Taxus > Taxus wallichiana. The sequence continues at coordinate 58,680,119 of CM031233.1, forward strand.
AGATTAGATCTTTCTTATTGTATTTTGGATGAGATACCCAAATCATTTTAATTACGTTAAGATTTTCTTTATTACCCACATTAAATTGTTTTAAACGGTGGATGATGACCATCTAGGAAGTATCACACTTCCCAGATCTAGCACACGCTAGTGCTTCACTCCACATATTGTTTAAATCTTTTTGGTGGTCTTTATTTTCATTACAAGTAGTTCTTCCTAGCCAAAAGGAAGCTCTCATGATCGATTGTGGATTCAAATTTATACGTGCACAAACAACCAATCAACCAAATTTAAACAGGTATTCCTCCTATGCCCGTAACCCTATCTGTTTCGTCAATATTTCAAAGAAACGTCTAAGAATCAAGTGAAACAGCCGGAATACACCAACTATGATGAGGAGCGCAAGGATGAACAAGAAATATGAAGAACATGACCTCTCACTTCAAAACGCAAGCCAAGCCAAAACACTAAGAAAAATGTGATCCTAAGAGTGCCTTTTCTATTATGTTTTTTTAGCTTATGCTATTTAAGGACTGACTCATGAACTATAGAATAGAATTTTTGGTGAGGATGGCTTCCTACGAAGAAGGAGATCTAAAAGGTGAGGTTTCAGGTATGTTATGGTGGGGAAAGCTTCGCTCACGAAGTATGAATTGTGAGAGCGGTGAGTTGGGGAGTACCTGCCAATCCTCAGATCAGTGCGATCGTTGACAGACATTCCCAGGAAAGATGTTGTTTAAGAATATGTAATTGTTTTGAATTTGTGCAATTTGGCAAGACTCGAGAGAGAGAGAGATGTGCTTTCTACGATTTGTTTGTCAACCATCAGTTGGGAATGACTTCCAGCCTATAGGTTGCCCACAATTAATGTGAGCTAATGTGATAAATCAGAATGCAATGCACTTATTTTAATCCCAAATTGAAATATGAAGTTGGATGACACAAATAGATGAAGAGGAAGAGGGATGCTCTTTCACTAAAATGCGAAAAAAAATAAATGGTTCTTTTTAAGTACACCAAAAGAAAGGTTTCTTTTAGAGCAAATAGAAAGAAAAAGAAGGTTACCAAGGAAGAAAATTAATGTGTATGTTTTTAAGAAGGGAAACAAACACACAACTTTTCCTAGGAATGAATAAAATGCAAGGAACCTCGGATGGGTCCCACCAGGAAGTGCTAAAATGTTTCACCTGATTCTTAGACGTTTCTTTGAATGTGATGAAACAGATAGGGTAATTGGCGTAAGAGGAATACCATTGAAACGATGGTTGATAAGTTGTTGCGCGCGTATGACTCCTGAATCCATAGCTAATCATGAGAGCTTTATTTTGGCTAGGAGGAACTACCTGAAATGGAAAGTAAGACCACTAGAAAAAATTAAACAATATATGCAGTGGACTTCCTAGCATGTGCTAGATCCAGGAAGTGTGATACTTCCTAGATGGCTGTCAATCCATTGTTTAAAACAATTTAATGTTGGTAATAAAGTAAATCCTATTGTAATTAAAATGATTTAGGTATCTCATTCAAAAACAATAAGAAATATCTAATCTAACAGGCTAGGTTAAAATAAGATCCGAAGGTCGGTAAATGGTTCTCAGGTCTCTGTAGTCCGACAAAGGTCTCAAGTGGGTCACAGGGTGAGTAAAGGTGATGTGGGAATAGGTGGGTAGGTCACTATTATGGATTGTATTGGTAAATACAGAGACCGATGCTAGTTAAGGGTGATCGGCGCCGGTTTGGGAGAACCAATGCTAGGTTACTTATGAAAACTAGGAATGCTACAGAATGAGCTCTGGATCTCCCTTATGATTGCACAAAGGACTTGGTTGGCTGAAATGAGGTATTAGGTTGTTTGGATGGGATTTGGTGAGGTTTTAATGGGTATATGGAGGGGTGAGTATTAAAGGAGGTCAATGGGTGGCTAGGAGAACAAAGGATAAAGATATAATGATTAAATGAATGAACCAGAGGAGTAAACTATTCCACTTACTTGAAATATGGTTACGGTGCCTGTGAGTGATGAATGAAGGTGTTGGTAAGAGGTTGAATGTTGTTGAGGATCACCAAACGTTGGAAAGCTCCTGCATGGGCTACATGTGCATTCCTTTTTGCTTGGTTGGATCAAATCTGTGTTGGAGTGAGTGTTGGATGGTTGTTGGGTGAATGTTGGATGCTTGTGCAAGAGAAAATGCTTGATCTCCTTCTTTGCATGCATGTTCTTGCTGAAACTTGTTCTCAAAAGATGTGATATCTCTCAAGGATCTGCCAATGTTTTCAACCTCCAAAATAAGGTTGTTTTGGGAGTTAAAAGGTGATCGATGGTGGTTCTACCTTAACCGGTGTGGCCGAGGAGGGATTTCCTAGGCTTACTAAACTAGGCAGATCCCCTTTATTTTCTGGGATCTCGTGTTGTTAACCTGCGGATTATGATGGAAGCTTCCTTTAAGCATGTGGGAATGTGGTTATAGGGAATGTAGGCATTGATTTTTAGGGTTTGGGCAAGACTTAGTTAGTTATGGCAACTTACTAAGAATAGGTCTTAAGGTGAGGTGGCTTGATGAGGTGTTTGTGTGGACATTATCTAAATTAAGATATTTAAATAATAAATATTGTGAGGATAATTAATTAATTAAATCAATATTAGTGGGGTGAAGGGGGCCATGGCTAGGTGAATGTGATGAAGGTATTTATTTGTCGAGGGACCAAAGGGGAGTGTGACCTAATTTTATTGTCTACACTCGCATCTCATGCCCAACAAAGGTGGTACCATGTCCTACATAGTCAATGGTGACGTGTACTTAAAAAGAACAATTTATTCTTGTTTTCTGCATTTTAGTGAAAGAGCATCCCTCTTCGTCTTCATCTATTTGTGTCATCCAACTTCATATTTCAATTTGGGCTTAAAATAAGTGCATTGCATTCTGATTTATCGCATTAGCTCACATTAATTGCGGGCAACCTATATGCTGGAAGTCATTCCCAACTGATGGTTGACAAACAAATCGTAGAAAGCACATCTCTCTCTCTCTCTCGAGTCTTGCCAAATTGCACAAATTCAAAATAATTACATATTCTTAAACAACATCTTTCCTGGGAATGCTTGTCAACGATCACACTGATCCGAGGATTGAAAAGGTACTCCCAACTCGCCGCTCTGTCAATTCATACTTCAGAGCGAAGCTTTCCCCCACCATAACATACTTGAAACCTCACCTTTTAGATCTCCTTCTTCGTAGGAAGTCATCCTCACCAAAAAATTCTATTCTATAGTTCATGAGTCAGTCCTTAAATAGCATAAGCTAAACAAACATAATAGAAAAGGCACTCTTAGGATCACATTTTTCTTAGTGTTTCGGCTTGGCTTACGTTTTGAAGTGAGAGGTCATGTTCTTCATATTTCTTGTTCATCCTTGCATGCTCCTCATCATAGTTGGTGTATTCCGGCTGTTTCACTTGATTCTTAGACGTTTCTTTGAAATATTGATGAAACAGATAGGGTTACGGGCGTAGGAGGAATACCTGTTTAAATGCTTTGGTTGATTGGTTATCACGCACGTATAACTTCTGAATCCACAATGATCATGAGAGCTTCCTTTTGGCTAGGAAGAACTACCTGTAATGAAAATAAAGACAACCAAAAAGAGTTAAACAATATGTGGAGTGAACTGCTTGGCGTGTGCTAGATCTCGGGAGTGTGATACTTCTGATTTACATTTGTCGATCCACTATTTAAAACAATTTAATGCGGGTAATAAATAAAATCTTAACGTAATTAAAATGATTTGGGTATCTCATCCAAAATACAATAAGAAAGATCTAATCTAATAGGCTAAGTTAAAATAAGATCTGAAGGTCAAGTAACTGATTATGGGTTTGCGGAGTCCACAGAGGTCTCAGCGGATCATAGATGAACAAAGGTAATGTGGGAATAGGTGGATAGGTCACTATTCTGGGCTATATTGGTGAATACAGAGACCGATGCGCTTAAGGGTGACCAACGGCGGTTGGGTGTAACCGGTGCTGGGTTATTGTGGAAAACTGGGAATGCCACATAATGAGTTTTGGGTCTCCCTTGTGATTGCACAAAGGACTTGATTGGCCGGAATGAGGTATTAGGTGGATTGGATGGGATTTGGTGAATTTTTAATGGGTATGTGGAGGGGTGAGTATGAATGGAGGTCAATGGGTGGCTAAGGAAACAAAGGATGACAATATAATGATGAAACCAATGAACCAAAGGAGTACAATGTTCTACTTACTTGGAACTTGGTTCTGGACGCCTGCGAGTGAGGAATGAAGGTGCTGGTAAGAGGTTGAAGGTTGTAGAGGATCACCAATCATAGGAAAGCTTCTACATGGGCTGCATGTGCATTCCTTCTTGCTTGGTTGGAGAAAATCCTTGCTAGGGGTGAGTACGGATGGCTGTGCAAGAGAAAATGCTTGATCTCCTTCCTTGCATGTGTGTTCTCACTGAAATTCATTCTCAAAAGATGTGATATCTCTCAGGAATGTGCCAATGTTTGCCAACCTCCAAAATAAGGTTGTTTTGGGGATTAAAAGGTGATTGACGATTAGTTTCGGGCTTAACCGGCGACGGTTAGGGGTAACCGACGTCGGTCAAGGGGATTTCCTAGGTTTACTAAACTAGGAGATCCTCTTGGTTTTCTGGAATCTCGTGTTGTTAACCTATGGATTCAACTTTGAAGCTTCTTGTAAGCATGTAGGAATGTGGTTAGAGGGAATGTAGGCATTGATTTTTAGGGATTGGGTAAGTCTTAGTTAGTTATGGCAACTTACTAAGAATATGTCTTAGGGTGAGTTGGCTTGATGAGGTGTCTAGGTGAGGTGTAAGTGTGGGCATTATCCTAATTAAGATATTTAAATAATAAATATGGCGAGGATAATGAATTAATTTAATTTAATTAATTAAATTGATATTACAGGAGTGAAGGGGGCTATGGCTAGGTTAATGTGATGAAGGGTGTTTATTTGTCGAGGGACCAAAGGGAAATGTGACCTAACTTTAGTGTCTACATTTTGCCCCTTTTTGTTGCATAGCTTGTATTGGTAAGCAATGCTAACAAAAATAAGATGTAGTTGCCCCATGTGTGGGTGAAGGTGATCCCCCTCAAACTAGGAACCGATTTAGGCATAAGGGCGGTGGTGAGTGGTTTGATAAAAGGTGAATGTGAGAAAGTGGAAGGTGGGGAACGGGGAAAAAGGTTTAAAGGTCTACTTGGGTAATCTAGGTAATGGGTCAAGGTCAAAGGTAGTAATAGTCAAACACACACACACGTATAAACTGTAGCACGTTACCGGGTTGAAGAGTAGTCAAACTCTACATTGGCTAAGGTCGATAGGTTTATCCAAAAAAGGTTGAAGTGATTTCGGTATCCAAGGTATAGGATATGGTCAGGAAACACAATGTAGGTTAGGTGCAGGAATGTTTAGGTATGTTTTGGTACACCAAAGGTAAGGTCAGGATAGATGGTCACAACTAGAGGCAAGGTAAGGTCATTAGGTCAACAACATAGGTTTTAGTGCCACAAGGTATAGCGAACACATGAGGTCAAAGGTCACTAGCGATGGTCCAGGTCCAAAAATCTAGGTTATGACACGGGTAAGGCCGAGGGATGGGTAAAATAATGAGTCCCCAAAGGAGGAAAAAGGTAGGTAGTAAATGATGAGGTCAAGAGGGTGAGGTAAATTTTTAGGGTAAAAGTTTGGGTGAGGGAAATGGTCGGGGTAAAGGGAGGTGTGGAAAAAAAAAGGAGGGATAGGCGTGGTAATAGGGTAAAATGTTGGGTTTTGTGTAAGAGAGGGTGACCGATGCTGGTCAAGGGTAACCAACGTCGGTAGAGTGATACCAACCATGGTAAGGTAGGGCATGCGACCGATGCCGATGAAGGTGAACCAACGTCGATTAGGTTGGGTTTGATATAAAAAAATCCATGTTTTTTGTTATTCATTTGTTATTTAGTGAAGTGAGAAAACGACAAAAGAGAGAAAAAAGAGAGAAAAGTGCCCAGCAGGAGACATAGTGTTGAGTTGGTGCTCCAAGTAGTAGGTGATTGGTTGTTGAGAGGTGGGTCCACATGATCGGTGGGCATGATTTGATTGGTTGGAGACGTGGTGGAGACTTGGTGATACACATTTATTTATATGATGAGATACATGAGATTTTTGATTTTTTGATTTGATATGGACATAAATTAGGTGAGTTAGGCATGATGAAGTCAGGTTTGGTTTAGGCATGGATTGAGTCAGGTCATAGGCATGGATCGAGTCAGGTCATGTTTTAGTCATGGTTGAGTTAGGTCATAGGCATGGATCGAGTCAGGTTTGTTTAGGCATGATTGATTTTTAAAGTGGTTGGGGTTGTGATTCATTAATTTGTATAATGAATGATAATATGGGCTATTGTTAAGATGTTTTATAATATATGTATGATGATGGTAGAGAAATAGTAGTCATAATAAATGTATGTTGTGATGATGATAAAAATGTTAAGCAACTTGTTGTCTGTTTGGTTTGATTTTCAATTGTTGATATAAAGAGGAAACTAAGTGGGGTAGAATGTATTTTAGGAAGATGAAAGATGGATTGGTTAGGGTAGAGAGTGGCCAAGCTAACCTCCAAGGGCCCCATGCCCTCAAAGTGCTTTGCCTACATAGTCTTGGTGAAAAGGGACCTCAGGCCGATGTAGTTCTCCCATGAGCTAGGGAAGAATATGATGAGGTATGAGAATGAGTTAGTAGGTTTTAGGCATGTTGTGGGTTGAGGTTTGTTAGGTGTGGGTGGGTTAGAGGTAAAGTGATATAGGTGATGTCGATTGTGGCAAAAGAAGAAGAATACCCCAAAGGTAAGTGTCGAGGACCAAATCTTGTATAAGGTAATCAAAACGTAAATAAAGATGGTCAAAAGATAAGAGGGGGAAATAAAGCCACCTGATTGGTTAGGATCATACCGAGTAGATCATACCTTGGAGGAGGTGATGAATGTAAGACCCTAAAGACATTGCATGATCGATTATTCTAAGGTGAAAAGTAGTCACATGATCACCAAATGTCTTGGTTTCCAAGAGGTCCCTTGAGGCGGTAGAAAATGGGAGTGGGAATGGTGAGAAAGGTGAAAGGTGGTTAATTTTTTATATGGCATGAGGTAGCATGCTCTTCGGGCAAGAGATCCAAGGTCACAATGGGCAAGTCCATGACTAAAAAGTTTTCTATTTTGACTTGTATTTGAGATAGATTGATCGATGTGGGAAGTCTATATGGGATGAGGAATTTAACTCCTTGAGGTCTTCGTGAAGCTGATCGATGCGGGAAGCTTCAAATTCTCTCACTTTGCTTTTTTTTTTTGAAATGCTTTACATAGCTGTCCTTTGAGGGAGTAGTCTATTTACAACAACGGTTGTCGAGAGGAAGATGTACTTTTGAGGGAGTCATATTTTATATTAAAAGTTTGACTCAAGGAGTTGGGTCCCATGTGGGGCTTTGAAGTCATGGATAAGACTAAGGTGAAGAAGAGGACTCTTGTTCAAAAGGCGAGGTGGAATGACCATGGGATCTCATCTAAAGGTAGATGAAAAGTATCCATGAGAATCATGCTATGTGCGACAAAGACATGGTACACATAGTTAAGAGAAGATAAGAGGTGACGGGTACTCACATGATTCTTGTTTAATCATTGGTGAGGTGTATAAAGTGGATAGCGCTCAGGGATGAGCATGAGAAGAGACCAAAGGTGAGGTAGGATTATAAGTCAACAATAAAATGGTCGAAGATACAAGGCATTAAGGGGCTCATGTTTGGGTTTACCATCAAGTGAAGATAAACGATAAGCACTTGATCCATAAGTATGAGTCACGATGTATGGTCCAAGCCAATTAGGAGCAAATTTTCCCCGTTTACTTTTTTTTGCTTTGGTTACGTGTTGATTTTCTTTCAAGACAAGGTCACCAACTTGGAAGGTTCATTCATGGACACGTTTGATACGTTTTTGGTAAAATTGAAGGTGATCCGAGTGTTAAGATGACGTTCGTCGAATAACTCTAGTTTGCTAAACGGTCCGAGATGAAAGTCATCATCATTGAGCATGTCAAGGAGAAAAATGTGGAGTGAGGGAATCTAGACTTCGAGAGGCGAACAACCTCATGCATATGACCGAGAGAAAATGGTGTTGTGGCAGTGGAAGTGTGAATACTAGTGCGGTATGCCCATAGGGAAAAAGGAATGTGCGTATGCCAGTCCTTCCCAATATCATTAACCACTTTCATGAGGATTTTGTTTAAGGTTTTGTTATTGGATTCAACTTGGCCATTGGTTTGTGGGTAATAAGGTGATGAGAAACTTAGTTGAATGCCGAAGGTGTCGCAAAGTTTTTGTAATGTTTTGTTTTTGAATTGTTTTCCATTATCAGTGATGAGGTGATGAGGAACACCAAAATGAAAAATGATGTGATGATTGATGAACTCACATATTTTCTTGGCTTTCGTGGAGATGAGTGGTATGGCTTCAACCCATTTTGTATAGTATTCGGTAGCGGTGATGATCCATTGATGTCATTGGGAAGAATGGGGGTTGATCTCTCTAACAAGATCCAAACCCCATTGAGAGAAGGGCCAAAGGTCACGGGTGACCTGTAAGGCGTGACTAGGTGTATGATGAAGATTGGCATGTTGTTGGAATTTTACACAACATTTGACGTAGTCACAACAATCATGGTTAAGGGTCGGCTAGTAATAGCCTAGGTGAAGAATACGTTTAGCAATAGCAAGGCCACTAAAGTGACCTCCACATATGCCATCATGAACCTCCTTAATGGTATAAGTAATTTCAGAACTTGTGAGGCATCGTAAGAGAATACCATCAAAGCCACGCTTATAGAGGAGCCCCCCTAGGGTGACGTAACAAGAGACATTTTAAAGGAAGGCGTGTTGTTCATTACGAGTGAGGTCAGGAGGTAAGATGGAGAGAGAAAGATAGTAGGAGTATTGTTTATAACAAAGGTCACTCGGGTCAAGGGTGATGGTTCTGATGGAGTAAACATTGTGAGGTAGATAAGAAGGTGATTGGAGTCATTGTATGGTGAAAAGAGTTTAGAATTGGTGGACGAAGCGGGTATTTGGGAAGCTAAGCGAGGCCATGGTATCTAAAATTTGTTGGTTGAACGAGGGACGGTTTGCGGGGCATAATCACATCGAAGGTGGTCAAAAGTATGTCCACATGATGTTTATACTTTTGAAGTATCTTGTTACAACATTGGTATATACCATTGACTTGGTTTATGACCAATTGAGAATCACCAAAGATGTTGATTGATTTGACATCTAGGGCATAGGTGGCTTGGAGACCTAATACGAGTGCTTTGTATTTGGCGACCCCTTTCGTAACGTGGTTTCCATTCCACAATCATTAGCCCCATTGCCACTAGGGTTACCATGACCCTTCCACCTCCATATACGTACTACCAATAGCCTCCCGTTTCATCTATTATTCACTCTGGGTACATACCCCTATTTCACTCCCTTCTTCTCAATCAACTTACACAGCGCCATATACTGGAATGCCACCCCGTTATATGCCCAAAACCAACCCTCTCATGCTACAAGAGGCACCCAATCATCACAACCTACCAACAACCTAATCAAACTAATGATGGACAAGATACAAACATTGGAGGCATCGGTTTCTAGCTCCCGCAACACTCTCACCTACGATGAAATTTACAATGAGCCTATCCACCCATCCATTCCTATTCGTCCATACCCCATGCATTGGGAAATGCCTAAATTCAACCATTTCAATAGCAAAGAGGACCCACAACAGTATTTACGGTCATTCAAACACGGGTGCTACCTAATTGTTCACGATGATGCTTTTCTCCTGAGGACCTTTCCCATGTCTTTGACTAGACCTACGTTAGATTGGTATAGTGGGTTACCTAGACACTCTATATTTTCATTTAATCAGGTAGCCCAAGCCTTCTTGGATCACTTCTCCATCAATATCGTTAAGAAGGTTACCATGACTGACCTATACTCTACATGCGTCAATATGATGACGAGTCTATCATAGATTTTGTTGCTCACTGGGTAGCCTGATCAATCAACTCACCTTCCAACTACCACAAATATAACTCATCGAGCTCTTCACACGAGCTTGTGCTAGACATATCTCGCCAACCCTGCAGGTCCAAAATTTCTGAACATTTGACGAAGCATTCACCATGGCACAAAAGTTAGAGATTCGGGCCATCGAAGAGAAGAAAATCCAATTACGCAATAAGAATTCGGCATTCAAGTCAAATGATACCTCTTCTTCTTCCAAACCATAGAATAATTATTCAAAGGCTAAGGGCACCGCTAACATAGTGGTACTCAAGGCCAACCTAGCTCATCCGTCAAATCAAGCTAGCCCCTCATCTAATCTCTCACCCTTCTAGACTTTTCAATTCAGATGAGAACAACAGAAATACACCCCAATTGGGGAGCCTTACTCTTCTATCTTAGAAAATATTATCAAAGTTGGGGCCATCACCCTTCCACCTATAAAACCACACATTTTTTGACCTACTTTGCACCATGCTCACGCGTGGTATAAATAACATGACTTACGTAACTATCATCGAGTAAAGGGTCATAGTGACGTCAATTGCATCACTTTCAAAAATATTGTCCAAGAAATTCTCGAGAAAGATGAGTTAACCGTGGATAATCCTAACGCACCTTCCAATCAAAACCTACATATCTTCAAGAAACCATTTCCCAATCATGCCCCTTTGTCTGATCAAACCGGCGAGACCTCAAATCATGATAGCCAAACTCGTGAGGTCCACACTATTTTTAGTGATGCACCTATTTCTTCCCAATTACCCCATATTCCTTCCATAGAGGAGATTATAGTCCGAAGTCCTCCTTCTACATTGGAACCCACCTCACCTATTCCTCTACCCACAGAGGAACACCTTTCACCTCCTTCCTCACCTATGGAGGAGCCTTTCACTAACATTGAGACCATTTCACCTTTGGCTTCTCCACCTAGGGGACCGACACCCACAATACTTCTTCAGTCCATGGAGGATACTTGTTTATCTCCTCTACCCACAGAGGAGCACTCATCCTCTCCTCCACCTACAGAGGAGCACCCATTCTCTCCTCCACCTATCACGGATCCAGTAGAGATACCTTTGCCTCTAAGTGAGCATTCTCCATCAGCTACCCAAGATCCTGTAGACCTACTCTCGGCTCTCTTACCCACGGAAGCTGAAGCTAGCCAATTCCCCATTTCTAAGACACATTTTATGGGAATTGCCATTAGGTCTTCATCAACATCACCTACAGATGTGTCATTCTCATGTTTGGTCGATCACCTAGATTATGTGGACAGAGCCTTATTATGGGGGCGTCTTCTGCTTCCGGTCTCAACACAAATGTAGATGTCACTTGCTGATACCTCCACTATCTACCCAAAAATATTTCGACCAATCAAACCGAATACAATCACCTTTCCCAAAACTTCTCCCACAACACCCATCATAGCTCAACACACACCCTTACCCATAACCCAACATACATCTAAATCCAAGCCCACACCTACAACATCTTCCTCGACTAAACCTATTACTACCTTAGGGGTCACCCCAACTACTAGCCTTATTCATCCACCTATCAAACTAGATTTAGCCACATCCTCTAAAGTCAACACCAAACCCACTCCAACACCCAAACAGAAGAACCAAACCCATATAACTCATACCCCAACAATGCCAATCACACCTGCATCACCTTCACCTGTTCCATCCGTCTTAGGACCTCAACCTCCCAACACAGGTCAAGAAACTTCCACCTGTCAGTAAACCAAAAACACAACAGCCCATTCCTTCCTCACAAACCTCTAACATACCTTTGCACTTGACACGACTTACACTCACACCTGCAACATCTCTACCACCCATACCTCCAATACCCTCAGTAACTTCTTCACTACCCACTACACTTCAGTCTCTATCCCTCACACCCCCTGCATGACCTACATCATCTACCTTCACAACACCTCCGTTATCCCCATGGGTAACTCACCCTCTTCCCCCATCTGCTTTTCCTTCTAGATCTTGTACACCCGCATCACCTTTACCCAAGAAGGTGCAACCCAAAGACAAAAATCCCCTACCCTCCAATAAGGTAGTCAAAGCAACCTCACACCCTCCTTCCCGTTCATCTACCATACCCCTACCCAAACAAACACGAACAACACCCAAGACTACTCTAGTACCCAAAACCATGGCTCAACCCATTCCCCCTCCTATAAGGACCGTTCCTCAACAATCAGCCGTGCTCTACACCCAAACCCACTTTCACTTCCCATTAGGATCCACTAGTGGGGTCCTATGCCAAAATATTAACCAACCTCCTTGAGACTTCATTATCACATTACTACCACTTAGACCTTATGACCCCCTCAAACCCAAGTCAAAAGGGTTTGATGACACTAAAATTTATGCCTACCATCATGTGCCAGGAATGATGTGGAGAACTGCAAGGCTTTGAAAACCGTCCTTATCCAGTTGTGTCCTCCTCGGAAGCCAACTTTGACGATGACGACCTTCTCGATGAGGACCACTGCTTCACTAACACCCATTCCCATAGTCCTTCCCTCACTGCCCACTCAACAACCATGACCTCCACCATAGCTCCTAGAACCACCCCCAAGATTTGAAATTAACATGGTTCACATTAGAGAACTTGCCACACCATCACCCAAATGTCATTGCACCCAGCTCACCTCACAGGGTTTTTCTCCTTTGGTAGGTTTTTTCCCATCATGTCGTTACACCACCCATCCTACACCTTCTCCATTTGCCAACTCCCCTCAAATCAACATGATCCACATCACTACCTATGCTCAGAAATAAAAAGGCAAGGAAAAGGTAACTGACTCGCCAACCAATCCTATACCCAACATACCATCTACACCCATACCCAAAATCACTTTCCGCGGCCCCACATACCCTATTTCTAATGGAGTTACACACATCGCACCATGCTTATAAAATTACACCAATCTCCCTCAAAATGTCCTTATATGACCTCATCCAAACGTCGAGAATCCCATCGTCAAGCTCTCATGGAGGTCCTGCAATCTATTGAGGTTTTACCCAATGACCCTACACCCATAGCCTCCATTATCACATCCCATCATGTAGCCTCTCTCACCAAATTACCACCTTAATCTTCACCCCAACCTACTCACCAAGTAGCCTCCCTTAGCTTCTCCAAGAAGAGATCGCACCGCACCACCATGTGATGATGACCCAGACCTAGCTCTCTTCATCTCTATCCACATCGATGACATATGGGTATGACATGTGATGATTAATGGGGCACTAGCATTAACATCATTTCATCCCATGCATTTTCTAAAATGCACATACCGACAATTACATGCATAAACATCTCGTCATGTTGCGATCATTCAATGATGCTATCACCTCTACACTAGGCACCACCGTCATCCTCCACATTCGCGCAGGCCCCCACATGGTTCCAGGTTATTATACATCTTGGAGGGTGAATTTCAATATAACCTATTGCTTGGTAGACCCTGGATTCGTGTCATGGGTTACGTTCCTTCCAATTTTCATTTTTGTGTAAAGTTTGAACATGAGGGACACACCTATACTGTTCTAGCTGACCCATCACCTTTTAAAACATGCAACATGCTTTACTGACCTAATGATGTGCTCATACCCATTAAGGCATCTACCTCCACAACCACTACCGCTTCACCTACACCTCTGCTTACCAGTATAGTCACTACCTCAACCGCACATGCCTCCTCCATTCCTACCGCCGCCACAACCTCCACGGCCAGTCCATTAGCCTCCCAATCCATTAAATCCACCTCCACATCGACCTCAACACATCATCCATTCTAGCTACCCACATACCAACCACTGATCCCTTAGAAGGCATTTTTCAATGCCTCACTTTGGGGAGTATCACCTATATAGTGTTAACACATTCCTTACTCCACAAGAGTATGTAATCCTTCACCAACACCCCCACTACAATCACCGCATAGAGAATGCCTCCTTTATGGTCCTCATCTCCGTACTAGTCTCACCTATGGGGGACTTGATACTACCACTTACACACCCGAACCACCGTCACAAACCCACCCATTTTCCGTTGACTTCCAATCTCTCACCAATCGCCATTTCACCCACACCTTCTTGCATCGATGTGCGTGGAAGGGTTTTGGTTTTGGCTTTTACGAGAAAGTCCACCATACTGTTATTCCATGTACCACCCACAAACATAACGACCGTAGTGGTATTGGCTTTCTGAACCACCTACCAAACATGCCCACATTGAACTCATCAAGGACATCAACCCTTCTCCACCTTCTTCACCCGCTCCGCCTTCATCACCACCTTCACTGACGGAGTCGATGGATCTGAATCTATCCCTCCTAACTTTTTTTTTTTTCATAAACACCGTTTCCTTGGGGCCTTTGACTTATCAACGCGAGGGCAAGGCTCCTTCCTCTCTTCCCTTCCTATATCCTTAAATGATCGATGACGATACACCTTCAATTAACGTCGTTCAATTTCAGGATGATGAATCTATACTCACTTACCTTGTGCGGAAGATTCATACATTCATCGATCATTACCATCTAAGATGCAAACCATGTTAAATGAATTAACTATCGAGATCAACATTCATACTCAAGACAACTTTGCACACCCTAAAGACCGGTCAATCTTTAGATGCTGCTGAATAGGAAGCCATCATTTCTTTTGTCAAAGATCATAACCATGCTTTCACTTGGTCTTACACAAACATGCATGGTATTGACCCCACCATAGTGGACCACAATATCGTAACCATTCCCGATGCCAAACCCATCAAACAAAAGTTGAGGAAAATGCACCCTCACATTGCCCTTCTTGTCAAAGAAGAACTTCATGCCTTCTTTCTATTTCCTTCATATTACCCATTGATTATCCTCGTTGGATTTCTAACATTGTCGCTATCACTAAAGCGACAGCGGACTCACATTTGCACAAATTTCCATGACCTTAACCTATCCTACCCAAAAGACAACTTTCCCTTACCCGGTATTGACCAATTGGTTGACCTTACCGCTGGTCACGAGATGCTATCACTCATGGATGGATTCTCGGGTTACAACCAAATCCTGCTTGCCTAGAGGATCAACATAAAACCACATTCATCACCCCTTGGGGACCTTCTACTATCGAGTCATGCCTTTTGGCCTTAAAAATGCTGGTGCCACATATCAGTGGGCTATGACTTATATCTTCCATGATATCATGCATCATATATTGGAAGATTATGTGGATGACCTCCTCGCCAAATCTAAACACCGCTCCGAGCACCTTGCCGTCCTCAAAACCATTTTTGACCGTCTCATTAAATATTGTGTTCACCTTCAGCCTAAGAAGTGCATCTTCATGGTCCTCTCAGGAAAAATCTCCGGGCTTTATCATTTCCTTACATGGTATATAAGTTGACCTTGCTAAAGTCAAGGCCATTCTTGAAATGCCTCTGCCCACTAACCTTAGACAACTCCGTAGCTTACAAGGTAAGTTGCAATCTATTCACCGTTTCATTTCACAATTATCTGATCGGTGTTAACCATTTCATCATCTACTCAAGAAGGACATCTCCTTTAAATGGGATGATGACTACCACAAAGCTTTTGAGGCCTTAAAAAAATACCTTCTCGAACCACCCGTACTCATTCTTGCCTAAAGATGATAAACCTTTCTACCTATATATCTCGATTACCGATCACTCTTTGGGGGCCATGATCACTCATCATGATGAACAACACAGGAGTAGGCGGTTTATTACTTAAGCCATACTCTTTTGGACTATGAAACCCAATACACCCATCCCGAAAGACTTTTCTTAGCCTTAGTTTTATTGCCACAAAACTCGCCATTACCTACTCAACCAAAAACCTTTGTTGTGACTAACACCGACCCCTACACTTCATGTATGCTAAAACTTATCAAAATCAGCAGTGCCACATGTTGGCTTATGCTTTTAGCTGACCTTAACCTCGAATTCATTCATCAAAAGTCCATCAAGGGCCAAGCTATCACGACCAATTGGTCGACGCACCTATTTCCGGGATCAACCCTCTAATTTTGACTTTCCGATGAGTCCATTGCTACCTTTCCTAGGCATTTAACCCCCTTACCAAATGACACTCTTCTTTGATGGTTCCAAGTGTCGGTCAGTGGGGGGTGGGGCTGGTGTTATCTCATTCCACTTGATGGTAAACCCATGCATTTGTATTTCAAACTAGATTTTGATTGTACAAACAACATTACCGAATACAAAGCACTTGTATTAGGTCTCCAAGCTGCCTATGCCCTAGATGTCAAATCAATCAACATCTTTGGTGATTCCCAATTGGTCATAAACCAAGTCAATGGTATATACCAATGTCATAATGAGATACTTCAAAAGTATAAACATCATGCAAACATACTTTTGACCACCTTTGACCATTCGCCCTTCAAACTGTCCCCCGTTCAACCAACAAATTTACAAATACCATGGCTTGGCTTCTCAAATACCCACTTTGCCTGCTGATTCTAAAATCTTTGTCACCATACAACAACTCTAATCACCCTCTTATTTACCTCGTGAAGTTTACTCTATCGGAAGCACTACCCCCGATCCGAGTGACCTTTGGTATAAACAATACTCTGACTACCTTTCTCTCTCCATCTTACCTCCCGATCTCACCCGTAATGGACAACGTGCCTTCCTTAAAAGTTCTCTCATTACGTCATCATGGGGGGCCTTCTCTATAAGCACGGATTTGATGATATTCTCTTACGATGTCTCATGAGTTCTGAAATTCCTTATACAATTAAGGAAGTTCATGATGGCATATGTGGAGGTCACTTGATGACTTGCTTTGTGGCTAAGCGTATTCTTCACCAGGCTATTCTTGGTGACCCTTAACCATGATTATACGACTACATTAAACATTGTGTAAAAATGCCAACAACATGCCAACCTTCATCATACACCCAGTCACACCTTACAGGTCACCTGTGACCTTTGGCCCTTCTCTCAATGGGGTTTGGATCTTATCGGAGAGATCAACCCTCATTCTTCCCAACGACATCAATGGATTATTACCACTACCAAATACTACACAAAATGGGTTGAAGCCATACCACTCATCTCCACGAAAGCCGATAAAATATGTGAGTTCATCAATCATCACATCATTTTTCGCTTTGGTGTTCCTCATCACCTCATCACTGACAATGGAAAACAATTCAAAAACAAAACATTACGAAACTTTACAATGCCTTCGACATTCAACTAAGTTTCTCATCACCTTATTACCCACAAACCAATGGCCAAGTGAATCCACTAATAAAACTCTAAACGAAATTCTCATGAAATTGGTTAATGATATCTTTGGGAAGGATTGGCATACACACATTCCTTTTACCCTCAGGGCATACCACACTAGTATTCACACTTCCACTGCTACCACACCATTTTCTCGGTCTGCGGTACAAAGGCTATTACGCCTCTCGAAGTTCGATTCCCTCACTTTGCATTTCTCTCCATGACATGCTTAATGATGACAACTTTCGTCGGACCATTTAGCACAACCCATGGAGTTATTAGACAAACACCGTCTTAACGCTCTTGACCACCTTCAAGTTTACCAAAACATATCAAACGTGCCTCACGATAAACGTGTCCATGAACGAACCTTCCAAGTCGGTGACCTTGTCCTGAAAGAAAATCAACATGTAACCAAAGAAGAAAAAAGTAAATGAGGAAAATTTGCTCCTAATTGGCTTGGACCATACATCATAACCCATACTTATGGATCGACTGCTTATCATTTATCTTCACTCGATGGTAAACCCAAACCTGAGCCCCTTAATGCCTTACATCTTTGACCATTCTACTGTTGACCTATAGTCCTACCTCACCTTTTGCCTCTTTCCATGCTTGTCCTTTGAGCACTACCCAGTTCTTACACCTCACCAACGATTAAACAAGAATCATGTGAGTACCCGTCACTTGTTATCTTCTCTTGAATGTGTGTACCATGGCGCAACGACATAGCATGATTCTCATGGATACTTTTCATCTACCTTTAGATGAGATCCCATAGTCGTTTCACCCTACTTTCTGAACAAGAATCCTATTCTTCACCTTGGTCTTGTCCATGACTTCAAAGCCCCACATGGGACCCAAATCCTTGAGTCAAACTTCTAATAAAAGATGACTCCCTCAAAAGGACATCTTCCTCTCAAGAATTACTCGCTATAAATAGATTGCTCCTTGAAGGACGACTATGTAAAACTCTTAAAAAAAAGGGAAGCTTCTGCATCGATCAGATTCGCGAAGACCTCAAGGAGTTAAATTTCTCATCCCATATAGACTTCCCGCATCGATCAGTCTATCTCAAATACAAGTCAAAACAGAAAAAAATTTAGTCATGGACTTGCCCATTGTGACCTCGGATCTCTTGCCCAAAGAGCATGCCACCTCATATCATATAAAATTACCCACCTTTCACCCCTCTCACCATTTGCACCCCCATTTTCCTACTGCCTCAAGGGACCTCTTGGAACCATGACATTTGGTGATCATGTGACTACTTTTCACCTTTAGAACAATCAATCATGCAATGTCTTTAGGGTCTTACATTCATCACCTTCTCCAAGGTATGACCTAATTAGTCTAATCCTAACCAATCAGGTGGCTTCATTGCTCCCTCATATCTTTTGACCATCTTTATTTACATTTTGATTACCTTATACAGGACTTGGTCCTCGACGCTTACCTTTGGGGTCACCTTCTTCTTTTATCACATTGACATCGCCCATATCACTTTACCTTGTTGGTTTGAAAATCTGCATCGCTTGGGTAGATTTATGGATAGAAGAGCCAACAAGTGTGCGGGGCATATCCCCTCTTTGAGTCGCAAAGTGAAACTAGTTTATTGCTTTATTCTACCAAACAGGAATGCATGCAAGTCTCACAATATTCGCGCTTCGGGGTTTGGGATCTCATCCCAGGTAGGGGTGTTTCCGATCGCGGAAAGAAAGGAATGAAAGAGAGGATAAAGAAAGATCGAGATCCGAAGGAAGAAAAGAAATGAATTCCAAAGCAGAAAGGTCAGAGGGTTTTTTGGGATTGGTAGTAAACAGAGCCAAACCTACTTGCATAAACAAATAAAGCAATACTGATGAATAAATGACAAAAAAGTAGAGATAGATTTAACAGAATAAATGCATAGATCTGACATAAGAAAGATCAGATGCCCATAACACACATATTCAACACAAAGTCTTAATATTTGCATTAATATCTTCTTCTTTACAAAAAAGTACAAAGCCTTTTCTTCTCACTTCTATTTTTCATCTAAAAGATATCCACCACTTGAATACAACAAGTATTCAAGTATATATAGAAGGAGAGAAGAAAAGAAGACAAAAGCAAACAAACCACTAATTACAAAAATATCTTACAATAGATTACAAAGTCATTTGTTGACTTTTGACAACTTTGGTGGATGACATCATCCCATGGTGCAACATGGATGATGTCATCATTTGTGTCAACAAATTTTGGATAATTTACAAGGAGAAAGTTGGGAAGAAGGAAACTATTCATCGTCGTCCCACTGGAAGGGGGGATCTTGCTTTTGCTACTCGGGCGACGAGATGTGGAACTGGGCACGGTACTCCATGAACTTGCCGATCATGGGTTGAAGTTGATCCTCGAAAAGATCCTTGTGTCTATCACTGATAGCTTCGCAGGTCTCCCGCTCGTCTATGAGCTTTTCCGGGAGTTTGGAATAATCATTCTCTACCTCTATCAGGTACCCGATGAAATCACGACACGCCAACAGGTTATTGATGGATTCAGCGTCGAACGTGACTTCTGGTCCCAGCCCCTGTGAAACGATCTCCTTGAAGATCTGAATAGTCTCCTCAACCTTTCTTAAGGTGAAAGAAGGAGTGAGCAACCCTGGAGACATTCTGAGAACAATCTGTTCCATTTGATGCATTGCATCCAGGGCTACCTCCTTTACTTTGTCGATCTTTTCTAGGACGAACTCCAGCTGATCCACCCGATAATCCAGAGTAGAAAGGATTTTGTTGTGGGCTCAGGTGTCCAAAGATGCCGAACTTGACCGATCATCGACTAAACGATTGAGAATTTTTTGAAAGGTCTCGTGTTGCATCCTGGCATGATCTAGCTCTTCTGGAGATGGGTCCTC
Organism: Taxus wallichiana var. yunnanensis; assembly: GCA_018340775.1. Lineage (NCBI taxonomy): Eukaryota > Viridiplantae > Streptophyta > Pinopsida > Cupressales > Taxaceae > Taxus > Taxus wallichiana. Next base: position 58,700,434 of record CM031233.1, read on the forward strand.
CTATCGCCGGAGTTCTCTCGTTTGTTTGATTGATATTCGGAACAAATCGGTGAACTTAGCAATAACTCCTCGCATTCCTTGAGGATTTGGGTCCTTCGGTAGAAACCGCCATGCCCTCGCCGATTTTAGCATATTCATTGATCTTATCCTGCTCAGAGGCTCGGGTTTCTCTGTAGCAGAGATGCAGGAGGCGCACTTTGTCCATTTTCTACAAGGCGCGAGAAGATGTTTATTTTGCTCCTTTAGCAACCTTTTCTCTTCCTTTGCTTCTTGAGTTTCTTGCAAAGGGCGTCAACTGCAGATAGGGCCTCTCTCTTGCAGCTTTCTTAAGATGTCCCCATCGTGACTTGAGTCACTATGTAATCACAAAGAGAGATCCTTCTTATCCTTCAAAGGATTGGGGTATGCAATTTCCATCACTCTCTCCCCGATGCACTCGAGAGAAGCGGGTTATCGCTTTTGCTTCTTGATCCCTTTTGATGGGATGACGAGAGAATTCCATCGGGCGATGGAAACTTTCCTCTTCACGACTCAGTGTCTTTGGGAGACCCGAGGCTAGACTTATGGGAGAAGGACCAGAAATAGAGAAGGGGCAGGTGCGGTAGTAGAACGTAAAAACGTGGAAACACGTGGAGGCGGCATTGAGAGAAAAGCCGAGGAAGTGCTCACGGGAGGAAGAGATACTACAGGGAGAGGAAGACATAGGAAGGGAAGGGAGCTCGAGATGAGGGAAGAAATGGAGGGGGACAGATCTCGAGAGAAGAGAAGATGGATGAGGAAGAAGGGGGAATAGTGGAAGACGGGGAGAGACACGACCAAAGAAATGGTCACTTGGGTCACTCGAGGAGGGGAAGGAGGAGAGGGAGAAGGGACGAAGTGACCTCAATAGTTATAGTCGTGGCCACATCCCGAGTGGATGTGCTTATTGAACATCTTCGTTTGCTTCTTCTTCTAAGTTTTCCAGATTACAACTTTGTTCTTGTGAAGCGAAAGGAGGGCTTTCGGGAGCTTCCTCTTGGGTGGAGCCGAATCACCCTCTTTACCTTTACCCTTTCCCTTTGGCTATTGTTTCGACCGAGGAGGTGCATTGCCCAACGGAGATGTGATGAAATCAACTCCGAGGTAAATGAGGCCATTCATTTGGCACCAACGCTCGGTTCTTTGCAGATTTTCCTTGACCCTTTCCTCAATTGTCTCGAGGCACTTTGGTTCTGCACGATCACCGCGGAAGGCCAATCGTCCCCACCCATGTCAAGATACACTTGATCAACTTCTTGCTCGAGTTTTGATAGCCTTTTGGGACAATGGCTACCCCGTCTTGGATGATTTCTGCCAAGGCTAAGTGGGAATGATCCTTCCTCCCGAGCTCGACCTCATGATATATGTCGATATAAAGGTCTTCAATGAGGGATGTGGATCGGATCGAGCTTGGCCCTGGGGAGACAATTTCTTGGAGTCGAAGGTGGGCCTTGCTGGGAAGTTATGCTCTAGATTCAGCAGCTCTAGCTCTGCAAACATGTCCTTCGCCTTGTGGTGAGAGAGACACGTATACCTACCCACTGTGAGGGGGAAAGGAGTTCCACCCTTCTTTCTCTTGAGACACTTCTCGTGGTAGGTGATAAGCTGTCTCGACAGCTCCAACAGGATTAACTTGGGACTGGCATATCTCAGCAATTTAGTTGGTTCCCCCAAGAAGTTGGCTGCCCTTAGATAGGTGAAGGTGGGGAATTGAGTGAACAAGGCCCCCCATTTCTCTGTAGCTGCTACGATGCTCTTGGTCGTATGACCGTGAGTCATATTTGGCCTCAGAAGGTAGATGATGCCGTAGAAGAAGGCATCGTTGATCTTTGTGAACTGGGGAATACTATTTTCCAGCTTCAGTTCTGGATAGTATTCATATATCTTAACTTGGGGCCAAACCCCGCACCGCATTAGGGCTGGATAGTCTCTTTCTGAAGCTGCAACATAGACTACATAGGAGTTCATATAGAACCTCCCCGTTGTGTTGAGTTGATGGAGCTGCTCCGATATTGTGTTGCTTATGATCTCCGCCCACTCAAAGCGTTGATTGGGCACATTTTTGTTCATTGTTTCTAGGTACCTCAGCATCCACTTGTGAAAATAATGGGCATCAGGAAGCCCAAAGACTCTGCTCAGGAACGTGATTGTGTCACTGAGTTCCTTTGAAAAGTCACTGCGATGAATGACTTGTGGCCACCGAGTCACCACCTTTTTGTTCTTTAGGTATACTTCGTTCATCAGTTGCATGCACTGATCCTCATTGTCATCCCAAGCCTTGATGTAATCTTCCTGGCTTACGGCCACAAAGTGTCGGTGGTGAGGGATGCCAAGCATTATTTCAAAGTGGCCGGCAGTGAGGTTGATTATGACCTCACCCTTCTCATTATGGACACATCTTGTGTCTTTGTTATGTGTAGCAGGAATGGGATACTACCATCATAAACTTGTTGTTCACGGTGCTAATCGGGATCTTAGCCCCTCTTTGAGGCAATGCGGCTGGTTTATTGCTATTTCTACTAGCAGGAACCTATGCAAGTCTCACAGATTCCGCCTTCGGGGGTTGGGATCTCATCCCGGTAGAGTGTTTCAGGCTGCGAAAAGAAAGGAATGAAAGAAGGAAAAGAGAAAGAACAGATCCGAAGGAAGAAAAGAAATGAATTCCAAAGCAGAAAGGTCAGAAGATTTATGTTTTTAGTTTGGTAGTAAACAGAGCCAAACCTACTTGCATAAATAAACAAAGCAATACTGATAAACAAATGACGGAAAAGTAGATATGAATCCAACAGATTAAACACATACAGATCTAACGTAAGAAAGATCTAATGTATAACACAGCTATTGAGCACAAAGTCTGAATAATTGTATTACTGTTCTTTTCTGTTACAAGAAAGCTCAAAGTCTTTCTCTCCTCACTTCTATTTCTATCTAAAAAATGTTCACCTCCTTTTGAATACAACAAGTATTCTTGTATTTATAGAAGATGAGGGAGAGAGAAGGCAAAATGGAGCCAACCACTTATTTACAAGATATTTACAAAATATCCAAAAGTCATGTTGACTTTGACAACTTGGATGGATGACATCATCCCATGATGCAACATGGATGATGTCATCATTTGTGCCAACCTTATTTAGATATTACGAAAAGAAAGTCGGAGAATAGAGAGGAGAAGAAGAAGAAGAAGAAGAAGAAGAAGCTATTCATCATCATCATCCTGTGGCCTAAAAGGGGTTGCTTTTTTACGATCTTGATCGGGAGATGAGATGTGGAGGCGAGCGCGCGGTATTCCAAGAACTTGCTGATCATCGGCCCAAATTGATCTGTGATGGATCCTTGTGCCGTTCAGATTGCTTCCATGAAGTTTCCCGCTCATCTATGAGCTTTTAGGATCTTGGAATAGTCTTTACCCGCCTCGATTAGGGACCCGATGAAGTCTCTACAGGCCAGTAGGTTGTTGATGGATTCGATGTCGAACGTGACTTATTTGTCCCTTGAGAAGCTACCTCCTTGAAAATCCGGATAGTGTCATCAGCTGATCTCAAGGTAAGGGAAGGAGTGAGCAACCCTGGAGTCATAGATAAAACAATTTTCTCCATTTGATGCATCGCATCCAGGGCCTCTTCCTTTACCTTGTCTATCTTTTCCAGAACAAATTCTAGCTGATCTATCCGATAGTCCAGAGTGGACATAGTTTTATTGAGGGCCCTTGGGTGGCCGAAGACTCCGAACTTAACCAGATCTTGGACTGAACAGTCGAACATTTGTTGGAAGGCTTCGTGCTGGAGTCTAGCATGCTCTAATTCTTCTGATACTGGACTTGCTAATGCTTGGAGTTCCTTATTCGCCTTCTCGATGTTCAGGTATAAACTGATATACTCGCGATTACTTTTCACTATCTTTGAGGATCGGCTCCTCAGCGAAACAGCATACCTTGCTCGCCGATTTTGAATACTCATTAATCTTCTCTGGTGAGAAGCTCTCGGGAGTCTCGGCGCGATTGTGGGAGGTGCACTTCCCATCTTACGCAAGGCTTGAAGCGGAGTATTTATTACTGCTCCTTTAGTAGCCTTTTCTCCTCTTTTGTTTCCTGAAGCTTTTCGCAGAGTGCATCAACTGCGGAAAGAGCTTCCCCCTGGAGACTTTCTGAGGATGTCCCCATTGTGACTTGGGTCACTGTGAAATCTGCCGGAGACAGATCTTCTTTCTCTTTGGTGGGATCGGGGTAGGCTATTTCCATAACCCTCTCACCTGCAGCGCTCTTGGAGAAGCGTGTAACCGGCTTGTGCTTCTTTGCTCCTTTAGCCGGAATGACTGAAAAGTCCATCGGAGCGATGGGGACTTTCCTCTTTTGTTGGCTTAGGCTGCTTGAGAGATCAGCTGGTCCTATAGAAGAAGGACCGAGAGGCGGAGGAGGCGGCAGCGGTAGAAGAGGGGAAAAACGTGGAGACACGCGGCGGCGGCATCGAAAGAATAGCCGAGGAAGTGCCCACGGGAGAAAGGGAAACCGCAACCGCAGAAGATATAGGAAGGGAAGGGAGCTCGGAGATGAGGGAAGAAATGGAAGAAGACAAATCAGCAAGGAGGAGAGAAGATAGATGAAGAGGCGGGGAAAGAGTAGAAGAAGAGGCGGCGAGAGGACACAACCAAAGGAGTGGTTGCTTGAGTCACTCGAGGAGGAAGGAAGAGAAGAAGAAGGGATAGAAGGGACCTCTGAAGTTGTAGCGCGCCGACATCACAGGTGGATGGGCGTATAGGACTATCCTCTGTCGATTCTTTCTCTGGCGAATCCGAGTTATTACTTGTTCGAGCTGCGAAGGAAGAGGACTTTCGGGGGCTTCCTCACGAATGGTGCTAGGTTCACCTTCGGTACCTTTGCCTTTCAGCGACTTCTTTGTCCTTGGAGGTGCGTTGCCCAAAGGGAAGTCGTGAAATCTACCCGAGGTAGATTAGTCCGTTCATGCGGCACCAATGCTCCGTTCTCCGCATAGTTTCTTTTACCCTCTCCTCGGTTGTTTGAGGAGCCTTGCTTCTCAATGTCAGGGAAGGCCAATCATCCCCTTACGTGTCATTATACACTTTGTCTACTTCGTCTTCCGTGGTTTGGAAGCCTTTTGGGACAATGGCCACTCCGTATTGGATGATTTCCGTTAATGCCAAGCGAGTGATCCTTTCTTCGAGTTCTACCTCATGGAGAACGTCGATGTAGATATCCTCAATCGAGGGACATGAATTGGATCAAGCTTAGCCCTTGGTAGACGGCCCCAGGGTCGAATGTAGGCCTTCTTTGGGAAATCATGCTTTAGGTTGAGCAATTCTAGCTCAGCAAACATCTCCTTCGCCTTGTGATAGGCTGAGCATGTGTAACGGCCTCTTGTGAGGGGAAAGGAGTTCCGCCCTTCTTTCTTTTGAGGCACTTTTCATGGTACGTGACTAGCTGTCTTGATAGTTCTAATAGAATCAGCCTTGGTCCAGCATACCTCGGTAGCCTGGTTGGCTCTCCCAAAAAGTTGGCAGCCCTTAGATAGGTGAACGTGGGAAATTGGGTGAACAAGGCTCCCCATTTCTCTGTGTTGCCCACTATGTTCTTTGTCGTCCGTTATGAGTCAAATTTGGCCGCAACATGCACATGATGTGATAGAAGAAAACATCATTGATTTTAGCAAATTGAGGGATACTATTCTCTAGTCTCAGCTCTGGATAGTAATCAAATATCTTGGCCTGAGGCCATACTCCACTTCGGTTGAGCCCTAGGTAATCCCTTGCCGATCTTTGCGGCGTAGACTACATAGGAGTTCATATGAAATACTCCAGTTGTGGCAAGCTGTTGTAGTTTGCTCGAGAGATGTCTTCTTGATTATTTCACCCAGTAGCGCGATCGGGCAAATTCTTATTCATTGTTTCTAGGTACCGCAGCATCCACTTATGGAAATAGTGGGCATCTGAAAGCCCGAAGACTCTGCTCGAGAAGGTGATAGAATCACTTTGAGTTCCTCGAGAAATCACTTCGGTGGATAGTCGAGGCCACCGGTCACTACCTTCTTATTCTTTAGGTAGACCTCATTCATTAAGCGCATGCATGCTTGGCCTTCGTTGTCTTCCCGGGCCTTGATGCATTCTGTTGGCTAACAGACCACGTAGTTCGGTGGTGAGGAATGCCAAGCATCAACTCAAAATGGCGGGCGGTGAGGTTTATGACTACTTCGCCCTTGCTTTATTCTCGACACATCTCGTGTCTTTGTTGAAGGATTGTGCAACAACCATCATAAACTCGTTATTCCACGGCGGCGGGAGGATTCCTCCGGCAAAGTGCGAGGCAGCTTTTTGCTATTAGTTTGTCCATCCATGGACTTCTTGTAACCTTTTGAGTTCTAAGCGAACTCATCCATGTCAATGTGACCCAATTGAGTCCGGACATCCATCTTTCGGCTGTGATTCGGGCATCGACCTTCGATATTTGTATTTCATTTCTTCTTACATAGCTTTGCCTTTCCTCTTGGTTTGGTGGGCTTCTTGCTTGACGTAGACATGTGTTCTTTCGAACTCAGCTGCTGATCTGCACGAAGAAGAAGAGAGACCCAATCCAAAAAGGTTGAATTAGTCATTTGATCTTCCATTGGAAAGCTTAGCAGGAGGAGTTAGAGATTTAAAGGCTCAGGGCGCAGGAAAAATACAATTGGCAGGCCAAATAGATAAGGCGCGCAAGAAAGGAATGTTGCAGAGGTTATATTGGCGCCAAAAGCGCATGGCGCATGGATGAAGCAGGTTGCATTTTATAACAGGCGCACGAAAATCGTGTTACATTGGGGTTCGATGCGCTTTGTGCGCGCATGGAAAGATTGTGTAACATGGACGAATGATGCGCGAAAAGGAATATAGCGCGGCGCATGGAGGTTTACACAACATCATGTTCTTGCATGGGAGGATGCGCCGCGCCTATGTAATCTTTATACTTGCGCGAAAAAGGCTTTTGTTGCATCGAGCTAGGTGCGCTCTTTGGCGCGTGGAAACATGGGATGCGGCATGGACAAAGGATGCGCGAGGCTTATAGGAGGAAGCGCGGGTTTACACTTGGAGCATGCAAAAAGGGTGCGCTTATGGGCGCATGAATTTCAAGCTTGTAGCGAGGATGGCGGGGTGCGCCATGGCGCGGATCTTGAAGTATGTTGCAAGTCGGATAGGTGCGCCCAGGGCGCAGTGTGTGATTATTCTGGCGCGCGCGGTGCGCCTTGTGAAATAAACTCTCAAACCTCTTTCTTTCTCTCTCTTCCACTTCAAAATTGCTTGGACAAGTAAGGTTTTATAAAAAGTATCACTGAGACCAAGCTAATTTTAAAAAACCCCCCTTTTCCAGGAATCCGGAAGAGGGAGGGAGAGGAAGAAGCAACACAAAAAATGAGCAAGGGAGAAGGGGGAAAGGCTCAAACACATTCAAACTTTGATGAAAACCGCCAAAAAGTTGGCACACACACAAAAACCGGACAAAAAAAAGCCCAAAGAGAGAAAACATAAAAAAGAAGGAAAGCAAAAAAAAACCGGAGAACCCTTACCTTAAAATATATTGAAAATTCCTTGGCGGGTCCACGACATGATGAAGCGACAGAGCGGGGCGACAAATCCGGAAATCACGTGCTTGACAAAAGAATGAAAATGACATTGGCGCGCACGGATATTTATAGAAAAACTTTGTCATTAATCGCCACCACCTTTTGAAATGGCGCATGGAAAGCAGCTCTGTCGACAAGGTAAAGCGTCGCCCTTTGGCGCATGGAAGAAATAGCAACGAGAAGAATGAGCGCGCCTTTGGCGCACAAATCGTTATCGACATGAAGTTATGTGCGCCCTTTGGCGCACAAAACTTGGTGTATTATGCGCCCTTTGTGCGCCCTTTGGCAACATCCTTTGCGCCGAGAAGCGTGCTAACATGGAAAACCATGCGCGAAGGCTTTTAAGGGCGCATCAAAATTATGTTTCTGAGGAAAATTCATGCGCCCCTAGGCCAAAAAGGCTCAAAGAGACTAAGTTCGAAAACTAGATTTCCCGGGGAGGGATTTTACTGACGTTTGAGCGAAGGATCCCTAACGAGGGATCGAAACAAAATTTTCGGTATGGTTATCGGTAAAATTGCCCTTGTCGATTTTACGGGATAACAGTAGGCTCTTTGGGGACTATCTCTGAGAGCAAACTCGGGGTAGAGAATCCCCGGATCACATGTGCCTATCCATTGGAGTGCGGAGTCAAAAAAAAACAAGGGGACCGGAGGAGAACAAAGAAACACACAACAAACCAAAGCAAAAACACAACAAAAGCAAACACACACTAAAATAAAGCATGCAAAGCACAAAGAAAGAAGAGCAAGCTCTACTTCACGAAGATCTTGAGATGTTGCCCGCTATAGGGAAGCGGGAGTTCAGCTCCATCCAGATATGAGAGATAGAAACTATTCTCTCCATTGAGTTGCTTGATTTTGAAGGGCCCTCTCCATAGGGAATCAAATTTTCCGTGCATACCCTTTGGCTCTCTTCGCTTGTCCCAAAGAAGGACGAGATCTCCCACTTGAAAATCTCTCTGCTTGGCCTTCTTGTCAAAAAGCCTCTTCACTTGATTCTGATGTTCAGTGATCCTGTCGACCACCTTTACTCTCTTTTCTTCAAGTTCTGCCAAATACATGATTCTCTTTTCTAGAGAACTCTGAAAAGTTTCATCTTCGATTGCTCGTGCCAAGCGTAGAGCAGGAAGTTCCGCAGAAATGGGAAGTTCGGCATCAGTGCCATATAACACTTGAAAAGGTGACATGCCGAGAGATCTCTTAGGAGTAATGCGGTCCGCCCACAAAGCATCGTACAAAGACTTGTGCCACATCCGCTGATTTTCATCTACTAATTTCCGTATGATGGTCACCAAGTTCTTATTCTTTGGATTCCTTTGACCATTTCCACGAGGGTAATAATCAGAGGCATGTGCTAAAGTTATTCCATATTCATAGCAAAAACTAATAACTTCCCGAAGAGAAGTTAGAAGCGTTATCGAACAACGATTTTATGCGGAACACCGAACCTGACGATGATATTTTCTTTGATAAAACTGCAAACTACCTCAGAAGTGGCGTGCTTGACAGGTATGGCTTCCACCCATTTAGTGAAGTAATCCGTTGCTGTGAGGACATAGCTATGTCCAGCACTCGATTGAGGATTGAGTGCACCAATAAAATCAATTCCCCATTGCCTGAATGGTTCATTGATAATGACCGGCCTAAGGGGAAGGGCAGCCAACTTGGGCTTGCCGACGAATTGTTGACAGGGTTCACACTTTGCCACCCAGGTAGCCGCATCTTGAAAGAGCGTTGGCCAATAATACCTGGCTCGAATGATCTTGTGTGCTGTCACGGAAGAAGAAAAATGGCCTCCACAGGCTGAATTGTGAAAACTTTCCAGCAGTTTTACTTGCTGGGGCTTGTCAACACATCGCAGGAAGACACCGTCTATCCCGCGCTTATATAAACCGTCATCCCAGATGACATACTTAGCTGCCCTGAGCTTTATAGCACGCTTCTCCTTTGCAGTTAGGTGCATCGGGCATTCGCCGTAGGTAAGGAAGAAAGCAATGTGTCGGAGTACCACTCATCAGCTTAGTCATGATAAATAGAACCGGAGCGAGAAATCGGGGCTCCTCTAGAGGGCTTTGCTCTTTGTCGGTATAATTCTCTCTTTCATCAGGATTTTCTGAACCCCTGTTCTCAGCCATTAGCTGACACAGGCCTTTACCCCTTACCAGCTTGGTGGGTTTAATATCCAGGTCATATTCCTGGACTTTTGCGATCGATTCCCTCTCAAACTTCCTAACTCTGCTGAGTTAGAATTGATTTCACCGCGGTGTCGGGAACCAGCACCACCGTATGCGAGTTCAGAATGTAATACCTGAAATTCTTCACCGCTTTGACAACGGCAAAGGCGTGTTTTTCCAGCTGAGTCATTTTCAACTCGTGAGGCTTGAGAGGAGAACTCATGAATGCGATTGGAGATTCAATATCCTCCGAGTTCTTTTGCATTAGGATTGCAGACACAGTATGTTCGGAGGCGTAACTATACATAATGAAGTTCTTGGAGAAATCCGGACATACCAGGACCGGTGCATGAGCAACAGAAGTTTTTATCTCTTCAAACGACCTTTTCCCCTCTTCACTCCATCTGAAAGTGGGTGACCCTTTCATCATGTTTAGTATGTGGCGGGTCTTCTCAGCAAAATCAGGGACAAAACGCCTAAGAAAGTTCACCTTTCCGAAGAAAGAATGAACACCATTCTTGCTTGTAGGCAGAGTAAGGCTTTGGATAGCCTTAACTCTTTCGGCATCAATCTTCGTTCCTTCTTTGCTAACCACATGGCCTAGCAATTTCCCTTCTGTAACCCCAAAAACAGACTTTTTGGGATTTAGGGAAATTCCATGTTCTCGGCACCTGGCCAATACTTGCTCCAAGTGATCACAATGATCACTTCGTAGTTTAGAGAACACGGTTAAGTCATCTAGATAAACTACGATGACTTTTCCCATCATGCCTTTGAATGCAAAGTCCATGGCCCGCTGAAAAGTGGCACCAGCGTTAGTTAGGCCGAAAGGCATCTTGTTATAGGCAAATGTACCCCATGGAGTAGTGAATCTTTGTTTTGAATTGATCTTGGGAGAGACTTCAATCGATTATAGCACGAAAAACCATCAAGCATAGACGGCATTTCCGATCCGATCCTTTTTGCGAACTTGATCCATTATGGGAAGAGGGTAGTTGTCTTTCAGTGAAGCTTGATTCAAGTTTGAAAGTCTGAGATCGTATCTCACCGTTTTCTTGCGTACTGGCACAATGTTCGCCACCCAAGTGCTGTGATGGATAGGGAAGATGATTCTTGCGTCCAGCATCTTCTGAATTTCGGCTTGAATGGTGCCCGAAATCTTGGGATTATAATGCCTTTGCTTCTGACGGAAGGCTTTGGCATCTTCTTTGGTATATCATGCTGAACGTCCTTTGGCTTGAAAGACTTTAAATCGGCATAGGACCATGCCAATACATCCATATATCTTTTCAGCAACTTGACAAATTTCCGCTTTTCTTCTGGCGTGCAACATTTCCCGATGTTCACGAATTGCGGGTGTGCCTCAGAACCTATATTGACTGGTTCTGTCTCTGGAGATGAGTCAGGATCATCTCGCCTCTTCTTTTTCACAAAAGCGATCATGTCATGCATCAAGCAGGCGCTCCAGAGAAACCAGGCCCTTTGGGATTTTATTTCCTTTAAGCTGACAAATGCCATCGTTCTCCTTTGTTTCATGGTTTTGACCGTTGATTGATTCACGGCATGTAGAGGTGGATCCTTCGAAATACAACTCGTCAAAATTTTCTGATTTTTCTAGAAAGGCAATGAGGTGATTATCATCGTTGAATACACGCCAATCTTGAGAGTTATGCAGCACGCTTGGGCGGAAAACCACTTGATGGTGTATTTGTTCGTTTTCAAACCGGGTGCGGGAGCATGAGAGATCTTGAAGCGACCAGCGAATCGCCATGTCATTTTGAGCTCTTGGAATTGCCTCTATTGAAAAAGCGTCAAATTCCTCAATGCTTTGTCCCATCTTTGCATTACGGTAGTGCACTGAGCCTTTCATTTTCACTTGGTAAATCCTTTTGACCTGATTTACAACTAGCTCGGCATCACCTTGTGCCTTTAGATTTTTATTCCTTTTCTTTTGCGGCTTGCATACCGAGTAAGAGAGACTCATACTCGCGGTATTGTTAGTATTGAAAAACTGCAACTTGAAAGAAAGAGGAATTACCTCCTCCTCGGGAGATATTAGCACGGCTCGGCGCCACATCCACTAGTTGCCTGATTGCCATCAAATGCAAGGTCCGGACCTTATTAAGGTCCTTTTCTTGAACAAAAAACATCCTTTGTATCCGCCTCGGTAGATAAAAGTAGTTTCCCATCACGATGATTCAAAAAGGATTTGGGCTTTGGGGTCTTGAGCTAGTGACCAAGTATTTCTTTTGGGATTACGGCTCCAAAGTTTGCATTACGCCTTTGGTGGAATTCTAGCTTTGGACCGAGTCCATGTGAATTTCTCCACCAACTTGCTGCAAAAGCTCCTTCCCAATGAGAATTCCATAGGCTGCTTAGGAATGTCGGCGAACAGGACGGTCATTTTACTCTTTTATCAGGGAAGGCATGCGCATAATTGCGCGTCTTTGATTTGGCCAATCAATGGCACTTGCTTGGTTTCAATGAGTAGCATCTGCCGAAAGGTTTGGTAAGAGTGAGGCCCAAAGCATGGGCGACTTTCGCCGGCATGACGTTATCGGAAGCTCCGGAATCAATTATACAGTTGCTCAACTTATGGCCATTGATTAGGAGGGAGAGATAGAAAGGTTCTATCTTGCCTGATGCGGATGTTGAAGCAACATTTATATGGGATTCATGGGGAGTGGAAAGGATTCCTTTAGGGGAAGCCTGATTAGATATAACAGCTTGACTTTGGATATACTTAGTCAATCTTATAAGCTGTTCGGGGTTTGACTGAAGATACTCAGCTTCAGACATCTGGATCTTGGTCTTTTTTGCATGATCTATTATATCGAATGCGGCCAAGGGTTGCGTTGGTAAAGGAATGAGTCCTTCACTTCGCGATGGTGGAACAGGGTTACTGATCTTGATAGGAATATGTGGGGGTTGATTCGGAGGAGAGATGGGCGGGAAAGACTTCTTTGCAAAAGACTTAACAGGGAATTGAGTAGGAAGAGGATTACCTCTTCTAGCAATGGTTGGAGGCGCGTTTGACACGACCTTCTCCTTCTGCACATGGGCAGCAACTTCCGCTTCCTTTCCTTGCGAGCGGGTAAAAACAGCATAGGATTGTCCGCTTGCATAGCCCTGAGTACTCTCTTCTTCATCAGATTCATCCTCATCAAATTCCATGTATCCAATAGTGGAGTCGCCAGTCGGCTCACCGACATCTTGATCATCTTCGTCTTGAGGCGAAGGTTCTTCATAGTACTGCTCTTCTTCTTCTATTTCGGCCAAAGCATTGACCGGAGGAGCTTCAAGCGCCAACCGTGGAGCAGTTGCAGGTAAGCGCGGCCTTTGTGAAGCATTGTTAGGAACAAAATTCCTCCGCGGGATATCCGGATACGAGGAACTGGGAGAGGCTTGGGCCAGCTGCTTTTTTAGTGCAAGTAGGTCATTCGCCATCTTTTGGAATGCCGGATCAGATGAAGTGGTAGGCGAGGGATCCGAAGATTTAGGCTTTGACGATTCCTTTTTCAACTCGCCAGATATTATTAAATTGTCTTCTATCCGGATGGCAGCAGCCTGAGCAAGAGGTAGAGTAGCTACTCGCTCTTGAAGGAGCAAGAAGCTGACTTTTGAGCTCATGGCGTTCACGAAGAAACACTTCTGATTCTCCGGCGTTGGAAGCATGGCAGTAGGGACACGGTTGATTAGTGCATTGAAACGGGCGACAAAATCGCGCATGGTCTCATTGGCTTCCTTCTTCAGGTGCGTGATCCGTGATAGCAATGCAAATGCATCCTCTGAAGGCTTATACCTGTCTTCAAAAGCTTCCCATGAAGTTGCCCAAGCCCGTGATAGATCCGGCCGCAAATGTTGAAACCATTCAGTGCGGGCCTTGTAGGTTTCGAGAAAAGCGAACCGACACATCTTCGTGAGTCACGTCCAAAATCTTGCATGACATAATGAAAGCGATATGTGGGAATCATGCTTTGATTTCCGCTCCCAGTCAAATTTAGGAAAATTCTTTCGGTTCCCATGAGGAGCGCGTGAAGCTGGATGTGGCGGTGCGAGAGGACCCATAGCATTTCCCCATGAAATCTTGCCATTTGAAAGGCTGGAAAAAGCACCTGCCCAGGAGGGTGGTTCCAGCTGACGCAAGAGCACTCTGAAAGGGATGTAGATGCTCCTTGTAACAGACTTTTTCTTCGCGGAGGTGAGACACTCCTGGATGACCACCTAGCCGAGCTTAACGCTGAAAAACGTGCCGGTGTTACGCTGAAATTGTGCCTTTGAAGCAGATCGAAAGTAGGATCAACTTCTCCACGGGCTCTCCTGCTGCGCGTAAAAGGTTCACTCGCCAGTGTACCTTTCAGATCTGCAATATTACGGCGCAGATTTAAACTTTATTTTTGGGTGTACTTGCTGATTTTCTGGTTTTTCTGTCAAAAACCAGCAGCATGCACTTTTCTGAATATTTAAAAACTATCCTCTTCGAAAAACCGATTGCGGTTAATGACAAATAATAACGAGGATAAGATGGCAGGGAAGATAGTAAGCTGATTTTCAGATCTGATCTTTACTTTTTCAAAGGGTTTTAAACTTTTTGGAAAATAGTCAAAAATCCAGATCTACGGAAAAATAATGATTTTGATAAAAACTCAGCGAACTAAAGATCTGTAACTAGGCCCGATCTATGACTCTCAGAAGAAATTTTTCGATTTGAGCACTTTTGCAAATTTTTGGATTTTTATAAAAAAATTCAGGTTTGCAAATGGGCAGCAATCTTTTGATTTTTCTGATTTTTTTTTTATATTATACCACCACATAGATCAGCGGATCTGTCCGTTCCCAGTGAGTCGCCAAAAACTGTTGGTCCGAAAATGCATCCGCGTGGGCGATCTATGGATAGGCAGAGCAACGAGTGTTGCGGGGCTTAGCCCCTCTTTGAGGCAATGAAAGCGGCTGGTTTATTGCTATTTCTACTAGCGAGGAACCTATGCAAGTCTCACGATTCGCCTTCGGGGTTGGGATCTCATCCCGGTAGAGTGTTTGAGTGCGAAAAGAAAGGAATGAAAGAAGGAAAAGAGAAAGAACAGATCCGAAGGAAGAAAAGAAATGAATTCCAAAGCAAGAAAGTCAGAAGATTTATGTTTTTAGTTTGGTAGTAAACAGAGCCAAACCTACTTGCATAAATAAACAAAGCAATACTGATAAACAAATGACGGAAAAGTAGATATGAATCCAACAGATTAAACACATACAGATCTAACGTAAGAAAGATCTAATGTATAACACAGCTATTGAGCACAAAGTCTGAATAATTGTATTACTGTTCTTTTCTGTTACAAGAAAGCTCAAAGTCTTTCTCTCCTCACTTCTATTTCTATCTAAAAAATGTTCACCTCTTTTGAATACAACAAGTATTCTTGTATTTATAGAAGATGAGGAGAGAGAAGGCAAAATGGAGCCAACCACTTATTTACAAGATATTTACAAAATATCCAAAAGTCATGTTGACTTTGACAACTTGGATGGATGACATCATCCCATGATGCAACATGGATGATGTCATCATTTGTGCCAACTTACTTCAGATATTACGAAAAGAAAGTCGGAGAATAGAGAGGAGAAGAAGAAGAAGAAGAAGAAGAAGAGGAAGCTATTCATCATCATCATCCTGTGGCCTAAAAGGGTTGCTTTGTTTCGATCTTGATCGGGAGATGAGATGTGGAAGCGGCGCGGTATTCCAAGAACTTGCTGATCATCGGCCCAAATTGATCCTGTGATGGATCCTTGTGCCGTTCACTGATTGCTTCGCAAGTTTCCCGCTCATCTATGAGCTTTTCTGGGATCTTGGAATAGTCTTTACCCGCCTCGATTAGGGACCCGATGAAGTCTCTACAGGCCAGTAGGTTGTTGATGGATTCGATGTCGAGCGTGACTTATTTTGCCTCCCTTGAGAAGCTACCTCCTTGAAAATCCGGATAGTGTCATCAGCTGATCTCAAGGTAAGGGAAGGAGTGAGCAACCCTGGAGTCATAGATAAAACAATTTTCTCCATTTGATGCATCGCATCCAGGGCCTCTTCCTTTACCTTGTCTATCTTTTCCAGAACAAATTCTAGCTGATCTATCCGATAGTCCAGAGTGGACATAGTTTTGTTGAGGGCCCTTGGGTGGCCGAAGACTCCGAACTTAACCAGATCTTCGACTGAACAGTCGAACATTTGTTGGAAGGCTTCGTGCTGGAGTCTAGCATGCTCTAATTCTTCTGATACTGGACTTGCTAATGCTTGGAGTTCCTTATTCGCCTTCTCGATGTTCAGGTATAAACTGATATATTCGGCGATTACTTTTCACTATCTTTGAGGATCTGGCTCCTCCAAGCAGAAACAGCCATACCTTGCTCGCCGATTTTTGAATACTCATTAATCTTCTCCTGACTGAGCAGCTCAGGAGTCTCGGCGGCAGTTGTGGGAGGTGCACTTCCCATCTTCTGTAAGGCTTGAAGCAGGTATTTATTCTGCTCCTTTAGTAGCCTCTTTTCTTCCTTTGTTTCTTGAAGCTTTTCGCAGAGTGCATCAACTGCGGAAAGAGCTTCCCCCTGGAGACTTTCTGAGGATGTCCCCATTGTGACTTGGGTCACTGTGAAATCTGCCGGAGACAGATCTTCTTTCTCTTTGGTGGGATCGGGGTAGGCTATTTCCATAACCCTCTCACCTGCAGCGCTCTTGGAGAAGCGTGTAACCGGCTTGTGCTTCTTTGCTCCTTTAGCCGGAATGACTGAAAAGTCCATCGGAGCGATGGGGACTTTCCTCTTTTGTTGGCTTAGGCTGCTTTGAGAGATCCAGCTGGTCCTATAGAAGAAGGACCGAGAGAGCGAGAGGAGGGCGAGCAGCGGTAGAAGAGGGGAAAATCGTGGAGACACGCGGCGGCGGCATCGAAAGAATAGCCGAGGAAGTGCCCACGGGAGAAAGGGAAACCGCAACCGCAGAAGATATAGGAAGGGAAGGGAGCTCGGAGATGAGGGAAGAAATGGAAGAAGACAAATCAGCGAGGGAGGAGAAGATAGATGAAGAGGCGGGGGAAAGAGTAGAAGAAGGGGCAGAGGACACAACCAAAGGAGTGGTTGCTTGAGTCACTCGAGGAGGGGAAGGAAGAGAAGAAGAAGGGATAGAAGGGACCTCTGAAGTTGTAGCGACGCCGACATCCTGGGTGGATGGGCGTATAGGACTATCCTCTGTCAATTCTTTCTCTGGCGAATCCAGAGTTATTACTTGTTCAGGCTCTGAAGGAAGAGGACTTTCAGGGGCTTCCTCCTGAATGGTGCTAGGTTCACCTTCGGCACCTTTGCCTTTCGGGACTTCTTTGTCCTTGGAGGTGCGTTGCCCAAAGGGAAAGTCGTGAAATCTACCCGAGGTAGATTAGTCCGTTCATGCGGCACCATGCTCCGTTCTCCGCATAGTTTCTTTTACCCTCTCCTCGGTTGTTTGAGGAGCCTTGCTTCTGTCGATGTCAGGAAGGGCCAATCATCCCCTTCGTGTCATTATACACTTTGTCTACTTCGTCTTCCGTGGTTTGGAAGCCTTTTGGGACAATGGCCACTCCGTATTGGATGATTTCCGTTAATGCCAAGCGAGTGATCCTTTCTTGAGTTCTACCTCATGGAGAGCGTCGATGTAGATATCCTCAATCGAGGGACATGAATTGGATCAAGCTTAGCCCTTGGTAGACAGGCCCCTAGGGTCGAATGTAGGCCTTCTTTGGGAAATCATGCTTTAGGTTGAGCAATTCTAGCTCAGCAAACATCTCCTTCGCCTTGTGATAGCTGGAGCATGTGTAACGGCCTACTGTGAGGGGGAAAGGAGTTCCGCCCTTCTTTCTCTTGAGGCACTTTTCATGGTATGTGACGAGCTGTCTTGACAGTTCCAATAAAATCAGCTTTGGTCCAGCATACCTTGGTAGCCTGGTTGGCTCTCCCAAAAAGTTGGCAGCCCTTAGATAGGTGAACGTGGGAAATTGGGTGAACAAGGCTCCCCATTTCTCTGTGACTGCCACTATGTTCTTTGTCGTCCGGCTATGAGTCAAATTTGGCCGCAACATGCACATGATGTGATAGAAGAAAACATCATTGATTTTAGCAAATTGAGGGATACTATTCTCTAGTCTCAGCTCTGGATAGTAATCAAATATCTTGGCCTGAGGCCATACTCCACTTCGGTTGAGCCCTGGGTAATCCCTTGCCGATGCTGCAGCGTAGACTACATAGGAGTTCATATGAAATACTCCAGTTGTGGCAAGCTGTTGTAGTTTTCGAGAGATAGTCTTCTTGATTATTTCACCCCAGCAAAAGCGCTGATCGGGCAAATTCTTATTCATTGTTTCTAGGTACCGCAGCATCCACTTATGGAAATAGTGGGCATCTGAAAGCCCGAAGACTCTGCTCAAGAAGGTGATAGAATCACTGAGTTCCTCTGAGAAATCACTTCGGTGGATAGTCTGAGGCCACCGGGTCACTACCTTCTTATTCTTTAGGTAGACCTCATTCATTAACTGCATGCACTGGCCTTCGTTGTCTTCCCAGGCCTTGATGCATTCCTGTTGGCTAACAGCCACGTAGTTCCGGTGGTGAGGAATGCCAAGCATCAACTCAAAATGGCGGGCAGTGAGGTTTATGACTACTTCGCCCTTGCTATTCTCGACACATCTCGTGTCTTTGTTGAAGGATTGTGCAACAACCATCATAAACTCGTTATTCACAGCGCTGACAGGGATTCCTCCGGCAAAGTGCAGGGCACTGCCTATTAGTTTGTCCATCCATGGACTTCTTGTAACCTTTTGAGTTCTAAGCCAGAACTCATCCATGTCAATGTGACCCAATTCAGAGTCCCGGACATCCATACTGCACTCAGCCTGTGATTCGGGCATCCTGACCTTCTGATATTTGTATTTCATTTCTTCTTCTGTTAGCTTTGCCTTTCCTCTTGGTTTGGTGGGCTTCTTGCTTGACGTAGACATGTGTTCTTTCGAACTCAGCTGCTGATCTGCACGAAGAAGAAGAGAGACCCAATCCAAAAAGGTTGAATTAGTCATTTGATCTTCCATTGGAAAGCTTAGCAGGAGGAGTTAGAGATTTAAAGGCTCAGGGCGCAGGAAAAATACAATTGGCAGGCCAAATAGATAAGGCGCGCAAGAAAGGAATGTTGCAGAGGTTATATTGGCGCCAAGCGCATGGCGCATGCATGGATGAAGCGAGTTGCATTTTATAACGCAGGCGCACGGGAAATCGTGTTACATTGGGGTTCGATGCGCCCTGTGGCGCATGGAAAGATTGTAACATGGACGAATGATGCGCGAAAGGAATATAGCGCGGCGCATGGAGGGTTTACACAACATCATGTTCTTTGCATGGAGGATGCGCCGCGCGCCTTATCTAATCTTTATACTTGCGCGAAAAAGGCTTTTGTTGCATGAAAGCTGGTGTGCGCTCTTTGGCGCATGGAAACATGATGCGGCATGGAGAAAAGGCATGCGCCAAGGCTTTAAAGGAGGCGCGGGTTTTTGGAGCATGCAAAGGGAGTGCGCTGGGCGCATAATTTGCGCCGAGGAAAGGCGCCATGCGCGGGATCTTGAAAGTATGTTGCAAGTCGGATAGGTGCGCCATGGAAAACACTTTTTTATTAAAGCCGCGGTGCGCCTTGTGAAACAAGCTCTCAAACTCTATTCTTTCTCTCTCCAAAGGATGCTTGGTATAACAAGGTTTTATAAAAGGATCACAGACCAAGCTAATGCAAAACCACCCCCCTTTTTCCAACAAATCCGGAAAGAGGGAGGGAGAGGAGGAAGAAAACACAAACTTGACAGGATAGGGGAGAAACAAGCCCAACATATTTCATTTTTAAAAACCGACTAGCCACTTAAAGAAACAGACTACGCAAGCAACAATCAGACCAGACAAAGAAATAAGCTCAAAGGAGAGAAAACACAGGCCAAGAACGTGAAAGCATTCAAAAAAAAACCGGGAGAACCACCTACCTCGAATATATATTGAAAATTTGTGGCGAGTGGGTCCACGAGCACTGATGCGGCGACAGGCGGAGCGAGACAAATCCGGAAAATCACGTGCTTGTCAAAATGAATGAAAATGACATTGGCGCGCCGGATATTTATAGAAAAACTTTGTCATTAATCGCCAACCACTTTTGAAATGGCGCATGGAAACGCTGTCCTGTCGACAGAGGTAAAGCGTGCGCCCTTTGGCGCATGGAAGAAATGATGACAGAGAGAATGAGCGCGCCTTTGGCGCACAAATGTCGTTATCGACATGAAGTTATGTGCGCCCTTTGGCGCACTTAAAAATCTTTGGTGTAACATAGATTACGTGCGCCCTTTGGCGCATCAAAACTTGATGTCAACATCCTTTGGCGCGAAGGCTTTTAAGGATGCGACAACATGTGAAAACCATGCGCGAAGGCTTTTAAGAAAACCATGCGGTTTCCCTAACGGGCGAAACAAAATTTTTCTATGAAAAAGGCTCAAAAGAACTAAGTTTTCTCACTAGATTTCCCGGGGAGGGATTTATATCATTTAACGTTTTGATTACAAATAGTTCCTTCTAGCCAAGGATCCTCACATTCAACGAGGGATCATAACACATGAAACAAAGGAAGTCATGCTCGAGATGATGGTTGACACAAAGAATCGTAGAAAGAACATTTTTCTCTCTCCATGTTTTACTGAAACTTGCAAAAAATCAAAATATACACATATTTCTTAAACAACATCTTACCCGGAACATCTATCGGCGATCACATGATCCGGTTGGTAGGTACTCCTGACTCATTGCCTCTATCGAGTCATCATCTCAGAGGACAACCTACCCCCCGCCATAACATACCCGAAACCTCTCCTTTTAGATATATTTCTTCATAGGATGCCTTCCCAACCAATTTTTTTCTAAATACACACACAATATCGTAAATATCATAAGTTAAACAAACATAAGAAAATCACCAAGTTAGGACTATGTTTTTCTAAGCATTCTTATTGGCTTGTGTTTTGAGGTGTGAGACTACAAATCTCCATTTTATTCATCCTTGCACACTCCACCATTGTAGTTGGAGTATTCTGAATTTTTCTGAGTGTGTCAGGGCCCCATCTCCTCATTCTCAAGTTTTTGAGTTTGATTCTTCACTTAATTTAATTCACAAAACCAATTTTCTTCATTCCTTTCTAATTTCATAGTCATCGACATCGGTCCAACGACCATCACCGGTTCACATCTGATCGTCGGTTAAACCATAACCGATGTCGGCTTCTAGCTTTCTAGTTACTTTACCTAGAATAGCTTTCATCACTATTTTTGTTATGTTTTTGGCCCTCAGGGCATCATCATATTTCTCCCTATTGATACTTATTATCATACATAGTTTTCATAGGTACACATCCAACATTCATGTTTCATTCTTTGAGATTGGTTTCTTCCACAGTGACTAGTATCAGTTTTAGAAACCATCATCGGTGTTCCCCCAACCATCATCAACTTTCCCTTAACTATCATCGATCAACCCGACCATCATCGCTTTTGCCTTGTTTGTTTTCAAAATATAAACATTGACTAGATTCACCTCCTAGACCCCATTATTCTCTATTTTTATTGTTTTCTATGTCATCTACAAAATACAGTCTTACCAGGTCAGCACTTGTTCACATGGTGCTAACTTGCAGCCAGACTAACACCCTTATATTCCACGCTAGTCGTCAACCACTCCCACTTAGTCCATCACCACCTTCTATCCTATCACCCATGTATCCAACCTTACCTACCACCATGATTGCAGTAGCGGTGAAGATTTTACACGAATCCTTGATCAAAATCCCATGGCCTTACAATTCTACATTTCCCACTCTTCCACCCGAGACTCCTCTGGTTAATTGATATACAACATGCCTATATCAATCTCTCCTACCCTTATTCTAGCTACTACATCAGCCCATAATAATGTGGCACTACCTTTACCTTCTTCACCACCTAGTAGTTTCACAAAATAGGATCCATACCCACCATGATCGCCACGTCTATAGTTTCCCTCATGCCTTTCCTATCTGTTGTCCCCTCATTAACCACCCAAACCATAGCACAGTTCACACCCATTGTCTCATAAATACCCATTGCAACATAACCACCCATGGTGTCGGTGACCCTACTCCATTCTAGAATCTCGTCCTCTCCATCCCACAAACACTACCCCTAATCACTACCAGAGTCACGACGACCATCTCACCTACATACACCTACTATCAACAACCCCTATCTCATCTGTCACCCATTCTAGATATGTACCTTCTATGTCGGTTCCTTATTCTCAACCTCCCTATCAGGTTCAATATCACCTCCTTATGCCACAGGAGGTGTCCCTCCATCATAACCTACCAATGACCTCATCAAGTTGATGATGGAAAATATGCAGACACTAGAAGCATCGGTTTCCGGCTCACACAATTCCCTCACCTATGATGAAATTTGTAATGAGCCTATTCACCCATCCATTCCTATTTGACCATACCCCATACATTGGGAAATGCCAAAATTCAACCACTTCAATAGCAAAAAAAATATCCGTAACAACATTTGCAGTCCTTTAAACATGGTTATTACCTAATTGCCCAGATGACACTTTACTTTTGAGGACTTTCCTAATGTCCCCGACAGACCTGCATTGACTGGTATAGTTGAATACTAAGACACTCCATTTTCTCATTCAAACAAGTATCCCAAGCCTTCCTAGATCACTTCTCCATCAACGTTGTTAAGAAGGTTACCATGAAAGATCTTTATTCCACACAACATTATGACGATGACTCTATCCCTAACTTTGTCGCTCACTGACACACCCTCATCAACCAGCTCACATTCCAATTACCTCACAATGAGCTTATAGAAATATTTACTTGGGCTTGTGCTAGACACATCTCACCAACCCTGTAGGTGTAAACTTTTACACTTTTGACAAGGCATTCACCATGGCATGGAAATTGGAAATTTATGCCATCAAAGAAAAGAAGATTCAACTTCGTAACAAAAACACCGCGTTTAAATCAAATGATACTTCCTCATCTTTGAAACCCAAAAACAACTATTCAAAGCCCAAAGGGTCTGCTAATGTCATAGTTCTCAAGGTCGGTCCCCCTCATCAATCAAACCTAGCCAAACCCCCTTCTAATCTCTATCCTGTCCAAGCTTTCCAGTTCAGATGAGAATAAAAAAAGTACACTTCCCTACCTGAGAATCTTATTCTTCCATTTTGGAAAATCTTGTTAAAGATGGTGCCATTACCCTTCCACCTATAAAACCACATACTAGTTTTGACCCTAAGCAACCCATGCCTACGTGGTATAAGGAACACAAATTTTTAACTATCATCATGTCAAAGGTCACAGTGACAATAACTACATCACCTTCAAGAATATCATCCAAGAAATGATAGACAATGAGATCTAGTCTTGGATATCTCTGAATGCACCCACTAACCAAAACCTACATATCTTCAAGAATCCATTCCCTAATCATGCCCCATCTTCCAATGAAGCTGGTGATACCTCAAACAATGATAGCAATTTCCATGAGGTCCATGCTCCTAGTTACTTCCCAATTACCTCATGTTCCTTCCATAGATGAAATCTTAGCCCGCGCTCCCCTACCTACACTAGAATATATTTCATCTACTCCTCTACCCACATGGGAATCCCTTCATGTTCCCCATTCACCCGTGAATGAGCCTATAATCAGTACGCCTCCTTTGAACCCTCAAATTTTTGAGTAGTTGTCAACAACACCTCTCCTACTCATAGAAGATGCAGGTCCACCGCCTACACCAACACAAAGAGAGCCCACTTTGGTTGGCCCATCCACTCCTCTACCCCTTGAGGATACTATAAAAGTACCACCACCTGTAGATGACCATTCACCATCAGACCTTCAAGATCCCATTGATATGCTTTTAGCTCTCTTACCCACAGAGTCCAAGGCTAGCCATTTCCCTGTATCTCAAACACATTTTACGGGGATTTCCACTCGATCGACCATGCGGCTCCACTTACAACAGTACCATTCTCACACTTGGTTGATCACCTGGACTATGTTGATAGAGCCTTACTTTGGGGGCATCTTCTACTTCCTGTTTCAACACAAATGCAGTTGTCACTTGCTGACACCTCCACTATCTATCCAAAAGTGTTTCAAGAACCAAACCAAACACAACCACAACTATTACAATACCTTCCACAACACCACTCATGGCCCAAATCACACCTTTTCCCATAGCCCAACATGTATCTACACCCAAACCCATGCCTATATCATCTCCCTTGCCTAAACATATCACTACCTTAGGGTCATACCAATAGCTAGCCTTACCCACCCATTAAATTAGATTTAGCTACATCTTCCAAAACTAACACCAAACTTAACCCAGCCCCTAAAAATAAGATCTAATCTCCTAGATCTCATACCCTAACCTTGCCAACCACACCCTTATCACCTTCACCCCTTCCATCCATCCTAGGACCTCACCCTTGACTTGACCCGGCCAGAAACCCCCATCCATCGATAAACCAAGAATGCAACAACCCATTTCCCCATCACAGACCTCTAATATACCCAAGTGACCCACATAACCTCTACCCTCACCCGTAACCTTCTTACCACCCATACCTCCAATACCATCAATAACTTCTTCACTACCCACAATACTTCCTTCTCTTTCACTCATGCCTCATGCCCAATCCTCACCACATACCTCCATAAGCATCTCTGTTACCCCCATGGGTAACCCGCCCTCTTCCACCATTTACTTTTCCCTCCACATCTCATGTGCTTGTATCACCTTTACCCAAAAAAGATGCAACCTAAAGCTAAAAATCCACTACCCTCCAATAAGGTAGTTAAACTAACCACACCTTCTATTACCAGTTCATCTACCATGCCCCTACCCAAGAAGATATGACCAACACCTAAGACCACACCACACACCAAACTAGTATCCCAACCTACTCCCCTCTTATAAATACTCTTCCTCCATAGTCAACCGCACATGTACCCAAACCCACATTCACCTCCCATTGTGATCCATTAGTAAGGTCCTATGCCAAAATCCTAACCAATCTCCTTGAAACTTCTGTCATCACATTACCACCTCTTAGACCTTATGACCCACTCAAACCCAAACCAAAAGGGTTTGACAAAACCAAAATTGTGCCTACCATCATGTGTCAGGACACGATGTAGAGAACTATAAGGATTTAAAAACCGCTCTTGTCCAATTGTGTCCTCCTGAAGAAAAATTTGACGATGATGATCTTCTTGATGAGGACCCCATTTTGCCTTCACCAATTTCCATATATCTTCCCTCATTTCCTACTCAACGACCAAAATATCCACCCCCACAACTCTTAGATCCATCCCCAAGATTCGAAATTAACATGGTTTGCATAAGAGAGTTGGCCAAACCACCACCCAAATGCCAATGTGCCCTACTCATCTCACAAGGCTCGTATCCACCACTAGGGTTTTGTCCCTCTTACCACTATACCTTCCATGACACACCCTCTTCATCCACCTCCCCTCATATTAACATGATCAACATTGCCACCCATGCTCAGAAAGACAAGGGAAAGAGAAAGCAAGTGGCCCATCAACCAAACTTGTACCCAATATACCATCCACACCCACACCCAAAGTCATCATTTGAGGTCCTTGCATATCCCATTTCTACGGGGTCACACATCACACAATGCTAAAACAACTACACCAATCCCCCCTCAAAATGTCTTTATATGACCTCGTCCAAACCTCGAGTCACATTGTCAAGCCCTCATGGAGGTCCTTCAATCTATCAAAGTCTTACCAAATGACCCCACACCTGTAGCCTCCATCATTACCCCTCACCACGTAGCCTCTCTCACTAGGTCTTCACCTTCCTCTACACCACCCACTCACCAAGTGGCTGCCCTCAGCTTTGTAGATGAAGAGATTGCTCCCTTCCAGTCTCGATGACCCCAACCCCACTCTTTTCATCTCTGTCTTTATCAATAATATACACATATGATGCATTATGATCGATGGTGGTGCTAGCATTAACATCATCTCCTCCCATGCATACGACCAAATGCAAATACCTGCCCATTGCATGCATGGTAACCCTATTATGTTGTGTTCCTTTAATGATGCCATGACCTCTACACTGGGTACCATTGTTCTCCATGTCCTCATAGGGCACCACATTGTCCCATAACTTTTCAATGTCCTAGAAGGGGAGTTCTAGTATAACTTGTTACTTGGCCAACCTTGGATCCATGCTATGGGTTTTGTCCCTTCGACATTACATTAGGGCCTCAAATTTGAACATGAGGGACATAATTACAGATCCCACCTAACCCTCACCTTTCAAGACTGTAACATGCTTTATCAATCCAACGAGGTGCTTGTACCAAGGTCAAGTCATCTCGCCACCAAAACCACTTCACCTCCTCCCAAATTGTCACTAATTATGTTGCTTCTAACCTCGTTATCCCTTCGTAGCTATAGCTTCAACCATTGGCACCCCTATCTCCCCTTCATCCAATGAGCCATCTATACCCACTGCCCACATACCAAATATTGATCCCTTAGAAGGTGTTTTTTTGTAATGCCTCACTGGGGGAATACTACCCATACAATATTGATACCTTCCTCACCCCACAAGAGTACGAAAGTTGTGTTAACACCCCAATTAGGACATTCACATTGGTGACATTTTCCCTTATGGTCCTCCCCACCTTCGCACCAATATGACATATGGGAGAATTGATATGGCAACCTATAAACCCGAACCTCCATCCCAAACCCAGCGATTTTCATCGATCGACACTCCCTCACTAACCACCATTTTTTTCACACTTTACTCCACCAAAGGTGCGCATGGAAAGGATTTGGCTTTAGTTTTTATGAACAAGGCCGCCACACTTCAAGTTATCTCCTATACCTCTCATAAACATAATGACTGTAGTGGAATTTGTTTTGATGTTCCATCCTCTAAGAATGTTCGCATCGACCTTACCTAGGATGAAAAATCTTCCCCCTCTCATTAACCCACATTACCACCCTCACCCACGAAGTCCATAGATCTTGAATCTATAACTCCTAACTTTTTTTTCATAAACACCATTTCCTTGGGACCGCTGACTTATCAAAGTGAGCTGTGAGGCTCCCTCTTCTCTCCCATTCCTATATCCTGACATGATTGATAATGATATGCCTTTAATTAATTTCATTCAATGTCATGATGATCATGAAAGTGACAGGGGGACTCCACATTTGCACAGATTTTTGTGACCTCAACCTCGCCTTTATCCCAAAGATAATTTCCCACTACTGTGGATTAACCAACTAGTTGATCTAATCACTGGCCATGAAATGTTATCACTCATGGAAAATTTCTCAAGATAAAATCAAATATTACTAGCTCCCGAGGATCAACACAAGATGCCTTCATCACCCCGTGGGGACTTTTTACTATCAATTTATGCCCTTTGGTCTAAAAAAGCGTAGGTGCTACATATTAGTGGGTCATGACTTATATCTTCCATGACATCATGCATCACATATTTGAGGATTACATAGATGATCTTCTTTCAAAATACAAGCATAAAACTGAACACCTACCCATTCTTAAAGTCATCTTTGATCGCCTCATCAAATATTGTGTTCATCTTCAATCGAAAAAAGTGCATCTTTGTGGTACTTTCTAGGAAACTCCTAGGTTTCATCATTTCTTTAATGTGGCATAGAATTTGATCCTACTAAATTCAAGGCTATCCTTGAAATGCTACCACCCACTAATCTCCGTCAACTTCGTAGCCTACAAGGAAAATTACAATCAATTCGTCATTTTATCTCCCAGCTTTCTGACCACTATCAACCATTCCATCATCTTCTCAAGAAATACATTTCATTCAAATGGGATGATGAATGCCATAAATCCTTCAAAGCCTTGAAAAAATACCTACTTCAACCACCAGTGCTCATTCCTCCTAAGGATGACTAGCCCTTCTACCTATATATTTCTGCCACTGACCATTCTCTAGGTGTCATGCTCGCTCATCGCGATGACCAACACCGAGAGCAAGCAGTTTATTACATAATCCATACCCTTCTTGACTACAAAACTAGATATACCCATGCTGAAATTTTTTTCCTAGCCTTAGTTTTCGTTGCCACCAAACTCCGCCATTACCTACTCAACCACAAAATCTTTTTCATTACTAATACTGACCCATTACACTACATGTATGCCAAACCTTATCAAAATCAACATGTCGCACGTTGGCTTATGATTCTGGCCAACCTCGATCTCGAATTCATACATCAAAAGTCCATCAAGGGCCAAAATATCGTTAACCAATTGGCTGATGCACCCATTTTCAGAGATCAACCCTCTAACTTTGACTTTCCGGATGAGTCTCTCGCTATCCTTTCCTGGAAAACCCGCTTACCAAATGACACTCTTCTTCGATGGCTCCAAGTGTCACCATGGGGGTGGGTCTAGTGTTATCCTCATTCTGCTTGATGGTGAACCTATGCCTTTGTATTTCAAACTCAATTTTGATTGTATAAACAATATTACTGAATACGAAGCACTCATATTGGGTCTCTAGGATGCTTATGCCTTAGATGTTAAGTCAATCAACACCTTTGGTGATTCGCAGTTGGTCATAAACATGTTATCCCGTAAAATTGGCAAGGGCAATTTTACAGATAACCATATTGAAATTTTGTTCCGATCCCTCGTTAGGGACTCCTTGCGTTAGGAACGTTGCAAAATCCCTTCTCGGGAAATATGGTTTTTCGAACTTAGTCATTTTTTGGTCTTTTTTTGGTGGCGCATAGAATGACTATGCAACATCAAATTTTG
The DNA here is from genome assembly GCA_018340775.1 of Taxus wallichiana var. yunnanensis. NCBI lineage: Eukaryota > Viridiplantae > Streptophyta > Pinopsida > Cupressales > Taxaceae > Taxus > Taxus wallichiana. The sequence goes on from CM031233.1 coordinate 58,729,172, forward strand.
ATGCACCCCCTTTAAAACCTTTGGCACATGTTTTCTTGTGTCAGCAGGCTTTTTGGTGCGCCTCTGCCTATTAAGGCTTCCCTGCGTGTGCCGAGGCGCATGCGCCTTCCTGTCGACAGATCATTTGTTGCGCCTCTTTTTGGTGCGCCAAAGGCGCACATTTTCCTCTGTCAACACCACTTCCAGTGTGCCATAGGCGCACATATCTTCATGTTGACAAGTCATTCGGTGCGCCAAGGGCGCATGTTTTCTCATGTCGATAGCTCATTTGGTGCACCCCTTAAAAAGTTGGTGGCACATTTATTGTTGCCTCGCCTATATAGGCACGTCTCGCACCTGTCGTTATCATTGTCGATGCAAAAACACGTGATTTTTCTCTGAGCTTGTCAGCGCACCAGCCCCGTCACTTTCGAATCACTTTGTGGACCCCTTTCGTGCATTTCTTCGTTATAAAAGTTGGGTAAGAGGTCCTCTTTCCTTTCTGCTTCATGTTTGTGGTTTTTGGTTGTTTGTGGGTAGGATTGAATTGGAAAAAGAATAAAATTCATGATTTTGCTTTTCCCCCTGCTATCCTTCCACATTTCTTCCTCCTCTTTCCAGATCTGCTGGTAGAGGAAGCTCTTTCCTAAAAAATATAATGATAGCTTGAAAACCCTTTTGGTATAGCACCTCTTCATATCCTACAATGAACCTTGTTATAAAAGCTAAGCCATATGTGGAAACACCTCTGAGAGAAAGATCAAAACTAAACAGAAAAATGTTTTCTCCTTTGGCGCATGAGCTCGCCATGCAACATTAAAAACAGTCGCGCCCTTGCGCACCCTTCACCCTGTTACATCATGAAAAGCCGCGCCAATGGCGCACTTCTCTCGCTTGCTGCAAATGCTTTCCATGCGCCCTCTTAGCGCATCAAACTTGGATGCAACATTGCTTATTCCTGTGCCCTTTGGCGCACCCAGCATCCATGCAACAGTCGTTTCCCATGCGCCAAGTGCTAAGCTATAAAGGCGCAGGCGCGTTCCTTATCGCAGCAACATCATGTTGTGCAGACCCTCCATGCGCCGCACCAAGTTCCCTTAAGCACGCCAAAAGCATATATTACACAAACTCTATATGCACCTTTGGCGCACCAAAGTTCTATGCAACATGAAAGATACATGCGCCACGGGCGCATCCTGTTCCCTTGCAACACCCTTTTCCTGTGCGCCTTACCTATTTAGCTCTGCAATCTGCAATATCTGTGCGCCATGCGCCCCGAGGCCTCAAAATTGCTAACTCTTTCTTCTGTCAGCATTTCAATGGAAAATCAAGCAGCTGACACGGCTTTCTTCGATTGGGTTTCACGTCTTATTCTTGCAGATCAGCAATTAAACTCAGAAGAACATATGTCAACATCAAGCAAGAGGCCTACCAAATCCAAAGGCAAGGCCAAGCTCACAGAGGAAGAAATGAAGTATAAATATCAGAGGGTCAGAATGCCCGACTCCCAGGCCGAGTGTGACCTGGACATCAGAGACTCAGAGTTGGGTCATATTGATTTGGAGGAATTCTGGGTCAGGACTCAGAAGGTCACAAGAGGTCCGTGGATGGACAAGCTAATAGGCAGTGCCCTACACTTTGCTGGGGGAATCCCAGTCAGCACCGTTAACAATGAATTCATGATGGTGGTTGCCCGGTGCTATAATAAAGACACAAGGTGTGTCGTAAATGAGAAGGGTGAGGTCATAATCAACCTCACTTGCCCGCCACTTTGAGATAATACTTGGCATTCCTCATCACCGGCACTTTGTGGCCATCAGCCAAGGAGATTGCATCAAGGCATGGGACGACAATGAAGATCAGTGCATGCAGCTGATGAACGAAGTCTATCTGAAGAATAAAAAGGTAGTGACCCGTTGGCCACAAATCATTCACCGCAGTGATTTTTCAGAGGAGCTCAGTGACACCATCACGTTCCTGAGTAGGGTGTTTGGGCTTCCTGACGCCCACTTTTTCCACAAATGGATGCTGCGGTATTTAGAAACCATGAACAAAAATGTGCCTGATCAACGCTTCGAATGGGCAGAAATTATAAGCAGCACGATATCAGAACAGCTGCAACAATTCCCCACAACGGGAAGATTCTACATGAATTCCTATGTTGTTTATGCTGCAGCTTCTGAAAGGGACTATCCAGCTCTGATGCGGAGTGGGGTTTGGCCCCAGGTCAAAATATATGAATACTATCCAGAATTGAGGCTGGAAAATAGCATCCCTCAATTTACCAAGATCAACGATGCATTTTTCTACTTCATCATCTGCCTATTGAGGCCAAATATGACTTACGGTCGCACGACCAAGAGCATAGTGACAGCCACTGAGAAATGGGGGGCCCTGTTCACCCAATTCCCCACATTCACCTATCTGAGGGCAGCTAACTTCTTGGGAGAGCCAACTAGACTGCCAAGGTATGCTGGACCCAAGTTGATTCTACTAGAGCTGTCAAGACAGCTAATCACCTACCATGAGAAGTGCCTCAAAAGAAAGAAGGGTGGAACTCCTTTCCCCCTCACAGTGGGTAGATATACATGTCTTTCTCATCACAAGGCAAAAGACATGTTTGCAGAGCTGGAGCTGCTCAATTTGAAACATGACTTCCCAGCAAGACCCACCTTCGACCCGAGGAATTGTCTGCCGAGGGCTAAGCTCGATCCAATCCACGTCCCTCAGATCGAGGATATCTACATCGACCTATATCATGAGGTGGAACTCAGGAGGAAGGACCATTCTCATTTGGCATTGGCAGAAATCATCCAATACGGGGTAGCCATCGTCCCCAAAGGCTACCAAACTACTGAGGAGGAAGTGGATCAAGTATATCTTGATACAGGTGGGGACGATTGGCCTTTTGCGGTGATTGATAGAAACAAAGCACCTCAGACAATTGAGGAAAGGGTCAAGGAAACTCTGCGCAGAACAGAGCATTGGTGCCGAATGAACGGACTCATCTACCTCGGGGTCGATTTCACAACCTCTCCATTGGGTAACGCACCTCCTAGATCAAAACAGCAGCCTAAAGGCAAAGGAAAAGGCAAAGAGGGTGAATCCAGCACCACTCAAGAGGAAGCTCCTGAAAGTCCTCCTTCCACTGCACCAGAACAAGTTGTAACTCTGGCTTCCCCAGAGAAAGAAGCGGAAGAAGATGTTCTAATAGGCCCATCCACTCAGGATGTCGCCACTACTACAACAATCGAGGTCCCTTCTGTTTCTTCTTCTTCTCCTCCTTCCCCTCCTCGAGTGACTCAAGCGACCATCCCTTTGGTCATGTCCTCTCCCCCTTCTTCTACTGTTCCTCCCGCTTCTTCGTCCATCTTCTCTTCTCTTGTGGATCTGTCCCCCTCCATTTCTTCCCTCATCTCTGAGCTCCCTTCCCTTCCTATGTCTTCCTCTCCTGCAGTATCTCTTCCTCCCGTGAGCACTTCTTTGGCCTCCCTCTCGATGCCGCCTCCAAGTGTCTCCACTTTTTTCCCTTCTACTACTGCAGCTATCCCCTTCTCTGTTTCTGGCCCTTCTCCCATAAGTCCAGCCTGGATCTCCCAACACTTAAGTCAGCAGAAAAGGAAAGTTCCCATCGCTCCGATGGACTTTTCCGTAATCCCGTCCAAAGGGGCAAAGAAACAGAAGCCTGTCACACGCTTCTCTCAGAGTGCTTCGGGAGAGAGGGTAATGGAGATCGCATACCCCAATCCCCTCAAGGATAAAAAGGATCTGTCTCCTATAGATTACACAGTGACTCAGGTCACAATGGGTACGTCTTCTGAAAGCCTTCAGGGAGAGGCCCTATCTGCAGTCGATGCCCTCTGCAAGAAGCTTCAAGAAACAAAAGAAGAGAAAAGGCTACTTGAAAGAGCAAAACAAACATCTGCTCCAAGCCTTACAGAAGATGGGCAGTGCACCTCCCACAACTACCACCGAGACTCCTGAGCCTCTGAGCCAGGATAAAATTAATGAATATGCAAAGATCGGTGAGCAGGGTATGGCAGTTTCCACTTGGAGGAGCCAGATCCTCAAAGACAGTGAAAGAGTGATCACCAAGTTCTCTGATTTATATCTAAACATCAAAAAGGTGAATAAAGAGCTCCAAGCGTTAGCAGGACCCATATCAGAAGAGCTGGACCATGCTAGGCTACAGCATGAGACCTTTCAACAAATGTTCGACTGTTCAGTCAAAGATCTGGTCAAGTTCGGTGTCTTCGGCCATCCCAGGGCCCTCAATAAAGTCATTTCCACTCTGGACTACCGGATGGATCAACTAGAGTTTGTCCTTGAAAAGATCGATAAGGTAAAGGAAGAAGCCCTGGACACGATGCACCAAATGGAACAAATTGTTCTCAACATGTCTCCAGGGCTGCTTACTCCTTCCTTCACCTTAAGAAAAGTCGATGAAACCATCCAGATCTTTAAAGAGATCATGTCACGAGGGCTGGGGCCAGAGGTCTCTTTTGACGCAGAGTCCATCAATAACCTGCTGGCCTGTCGGGACTTCATCGGGTTCCTCATAGAAGCAGAGAAAGAGTATTCCAAACTCTCAGAGAAGCTCATAGACGAGCAGGAGACTTGTGAGGCAATCAATGAACGACACACAAGGATCCTTCCCGGGATCAACTAGGGCCCATGATCAGCAAGTTCATGGAATACTGCAGCTCAATTCCACATCTCATCACCCGAGCAAAGAAAAGCGAGCTACTACCTTTCACCGCGGGGATGACGATGATGATGAATAGTGGCTTCTTCTTCTTCTCTCTCTTCTTCAGCTTTCTTTTTGTAAATATCTCAAGTATGTTGGCACAAATGATGACATCATCCATGTTGCACCATGAGATGATGTCATCCATCAAGTTGTCAAAAGTCAACATGACTTTAAGATATTTTGTATCTCCTTGTAGATATTTTGTAAATATCTTTGTAAATAGGTGGTTGGCTCCTTTTTGCCTTCCTTTCTCTCCTTCTTCTATAAACACCCCAATACTTGTTGTGGTGTGCATGAGTGGATATCTTTCGGATGAAAAATAGAAGTGAGGAGAAAAGATTTTGAGCTTTTTATGTGAAAAGAATTATTAATACAATATTTAGACTTTGTCTTTGAATACGTGTGTTATTTACATTGGATCTCTCTTACATTAGATATGTATGCTTGTTCTATTGGATCCACTTGTTTTGTTGTCATTTATTCATCAAGTATTGCTTTGCTCGTTTATGCAAGTAGGTTTGGCTCTGCTTTACCAATCCCAAAACATAAACCCTCGACCTTTACTTTGGAATTCATTTCTTTTCTTTCTTCGGATCTGATCTTTCTCCATCCTCTCTTTCATTCCTTTCTTTTCACGGAAACATCCTCTTTGGGATGAGATCCCAAACCCCAAGGCGTAATATTGTGAGACTTGCACAAATTCCTGCTGGTAGAATAGCAATAAACTAGTTTCACTTTCTTTGACTCAAAGAGGGCTATGACCTGCATGCTTTGTTGGCTTGTCTATCTAGAGATCGTCCCAAGCGCTTACAGATTTTCGGACCAACAAAACCAAGTCATTAGTATATACCAAAGGTCGTAATGAGATAAATCAAAAGTATAAATATCATGTGGACATACTTTTACCACCTTCAATCACACACACTTCAAACCACCCCACATTCTACCAATAAATGTGTAGATACCATGGCCTACTTGGCTTCTTAATACTTGCTTCACACACTCGACTCTAAATTTTTGTCACCACATAAAGAATAAAATCACCCTCTTATTTGCCTCATGAATTATACTCTATCGCAACCACTGCTCCTAACCCAAGTGACCTTTGGTATAAGCAATATCTGAAATCTTTCCCTTTCCATTTTACCTATTGACCTCACTCGTAATGGACAACCTACCTTTATTAAAAGTGTCTCTTGTTATGTCATCATGGGTGGTCTTCTATACAAACGTGGTTTCAACAACATTCTCTTACGATGCCTTACTAGTTCTGAAATTCCTTACACCATTAAGGAATTCCATGATGGAATTTTTGAGGCCACTTTAGTGGTCTCGCTATCACAAAACACATTCTTTTCCTAGGCTATTCTTTATGTCAACCCTAAGCCGTGGGATCACAGATTATGTCAAATTCTGCATAAAATTCCAGCAACATGCTAATCTCCATCACACCCCTAGTCATGTCTTACAGGTCGCACAAGACCTTTGGCCTTTCTCTCAATGGGTTTTGGATCTTGTCAGTGACATCAAACCCCATTCTTCACAATGCCAACAATGGATCATAACCACTACTAAATATTATACTAAATGGGTAGAATCCATTCCCCTACTTTCCACCAAAGCTGAGAAAATATGTGAATTCATCAACCATCACATCATCTATCGCTTTGGTGTCCCTCACCGCATTATCACGGATAATGGAAAATAATTTTTAAAAAAACCTTATGCAAACTATGCGAAGCTTTTGGCATCCAACTTAGTTTCTCATCACCTTATTACCCATAAACCAATGGTCAAGCCAAATTAACCAATAAAACCTTGAACACAATCCTTATGAAGGTGGTCAATGATACTTAGGGAAGGATTGGCATACACACATTCCTTTCATCTTATGGTTTTATTGCACTATTATTCGCACTTCAACTGCTGCCATCCCCTTTTCTCTGGTCTACGGTACTGAGGTTGTCTTACCTCTCGAAGTCCATATTCCATCCCTCCACATCTCACTACAAGACATGCTCAACGACGATGAATTTCTCTAAGATCGTTTGGTGCAACTTGAATTATCAAATGAACGTCATCTCAATGCTCTTGACCATCTCCAAATCTACCAAAAATGTATCAAACGTGCCTATGAAAAATTTGTTCACAAATGAACCTTTCAAGTTTGTGACCTCGTCCTAAAGAAAAATCAACATGTCACCAAAGATGAGAAAAGTAAACGGGGAAAATTTTCTCCTAATTGGCTTGAACCTTATATCGTCACCCATGCCTATGGATCAAGTCCTTATCATTTGTCTTCACTCGAATGTAAACCCAAACTGAGCCCCTTAATGCCTTGCATCTTTGACCATTTATTGTTGATATCAATTCCTATATCACTTTCTCAATTGATCCCTCACCCCTTGAGCGTTGTTCACCTTCCCTAATTACCCATTTTGAGGATCTATGACTAAACAAGAATCACGTGATTACCTCGTCACCTTTTAGCCTTTTCTTCAATATGAGTACCATGGCTCGCCTCATAGCACAATTCTCATGGATACTTTTCATCTTCTTTAAGATGGAATCCCATGGTCATTCATCACTCAAAACCACCTCTTTCACAGCTTAATTTTTGTGTACTACGATCTTGTCTTCTAAATTAGGAACCTAATCGTCCTCTATAATATTTTCCATGACTTAAATGTCTAAAAGCAAAAAGGGATATAACTCCTTGAGTTAAACTTCCAAAGAAAATATGACTCCCTCAAAAGGGACATCTCTTCTTTATATTCTTGCCACTATCAATAGATCGCTCCTCAAAGGACATATATATACGATCTTTACAAAAATATAATAAATATTTCAAGCTTCCACATCGATCAGCTTCACAAAGCCTTCAAGGAGATAATATATCCATCCCATATAGACTTCCCGCATCGATTAGTCAATTAAAAACAAACAAATCAAGATAAAGATGAAATTTTTGACATGGACTTGCCTATTAGTGATTCTAGGTTTCTTGTTCCGAAATACACGTTTCATCCACTAAGTTAAGCTAAACCTCTCATTCTCACCTCCTTGTATTTTTCACCTAAATTCCTTGTTACCCAAGGGACTTGTTGTAAATGTGATATTCCGTGATCATGTGACTTTTCTTCACCCTTAAAATAGTCCATTATGTAAGGCCCGTAGGATATTATCAATTAAGCACTCTTTTACCACTTCTTACCATTTGCCTTCCTTATTACTTATTAATTATCCTATATGGGACCAGTTCCTCGACACATGTATTTAAAAATCAATCAAACATACCTACAATCTAGACTCAATCATGCCTATGACATACATCACCCATGCCTAACACCTATCATACCATTCTTCTATTTCACCCTAATCTTCCCTCGCTTATGGGAGATCTACATCCTCCTAACGTCCCTTTTCACCGGGACTATGTAGGCAGCAAGACTGAGGGCATGGGGCCCTTAGAAGATAGCTCGACCACTCTCTACGCTAACCAATTCCTTCTTCCCCTTTCTTATTCACATTTTACCCTAGTTAGTTTACTTTTTATATCAATAATTGGAAATTAAATCAAACAAGCAACAATTGCTTAACATCTTTACCATCACTCATACATTCATTTTGTCTACCATTATCATACATTTTACTACAACACATCTTAACATGGTCCAAATCATCATTAATTTCACAAAATAATGAATTAAAAACTCACCCAACATAAACTCAACCATACCTAAGCCAACCTAAACTCAGCCATACCTAAGTAAACCTAACTCAATCTATGCCTATGACCTGACTCCATCCATGCCTATGACCTGACTTCATCCATGCCTATGACGAGACTCAATCCATGCCTATGATCTGACTCCATCATGCCTAAACCAACCTGACTCCACCATGCCTACATGACCCTAACTCTATCATACCTAATTCACCTAGTTTCCATCACATACACAAATAATAATGGAAATTAAAACAAGTACACCATCCATAATATAAATATCATCATCTATAAATCATGACATATGTGTATACATACATATGTACATAGATACAAATGAATACAAAAATCTCAAAAACCCTCATGTACATCCTCACCATCTTCGAACACAGGCTGATATATCATCAAAACAAATATACAAAACCCTCATGTACATCCTCACTTGTCTTTGACATGCAAAGTCTATGTATCAAAAAAATTTATATATAGCCCACCTCCGTGACTAATTATCACCCCACCTAATATATGTCTCACCTGTCTCCTCCTCTCCCTCTGCACTGTAGCGTCCCCTACTAGCACCTCACCGCATGTCATGGGCCCCGACTCGCCCTTGGCTGGTACCACACCTGGAGTTGTCCTCTGTACACTAGTAGCCTCTCTCCCCGACCCTATATTATGGCTCATTGACCTCCTTTACTCTCTACACCATGTGTACATCTTCCCGTATGATGGGAAGTCCACATATGGCCTCTAAATGATGTCTACCCCAGACAACCCCTCTAGTATCTACCTATAGTGAGCTACATCATGTGTAGCCCTAGTCCCCCACCACACCCCACCAACTAGAACCCATCACCTGTAACCAACCTAGACCATACCTAGCTCAAAGGAATCTAGCTAGGGTAACTGATTGGACAAACACACACAATGTGCTCGTATGCCCAACAATGAAGCAAAAATGTACAACATAAGATGAACCTCCATAATATCTTATAGGCCCATAGCTCCCAGGTATAGCTGTACCAAATATGCAGGTGCCCAAGTCCTCTCCTCCATCATATCATGCAAGACTCCCATTAGTGCTCATGGGAATCTCCCACCCTCTACATCCGGTAGTGTGAAATAACACACTGCCTCCATAGTCAAAACTACTAGCCTCATCTCCTCGTAATGGGTAGCATAAATCTTTCCATTGCTCAATATGGTGTTATGAAACCTCATCTCCACCATCCTCCCCCAAATACTATCAAAGATCAAATCCTCTGTTGCCTCGACAAAATCAAATACACTGCACACTCTACTATCGGCAACTACAAAATCCTGTAAACGTCCTCTAAGGTGATAGTCATCTCCCATGTCGAAAAATGGAACATGTTGTTCGTAGGAATCTCATCTATCAATGAGAGTGACCATTAGACTCGAGATCACGAACTATGCGCCTATAAAACTGAATCTCAATCAGACCCACCTCAGTCATGTGCCTCCACTCCTCATCACTCACATCTCCTCGGACATCTAACAATAAAGGTGGTACCCTATCCCGTATCTATAGTTTATCTGTCACCTACATCTAACAACAACAATATAATATTGTCTTTAGAACCCCCACATACCAAACACACTTCCTACCTAATAAAATTCGTTTCCAACCCTCATTACTTATCCCACTCACCCTACAGATCACCCATTGCTAAACCAATCTATTCATGTCATTTATACTTATTACCCTACTTTCCTCTCATGACACCTATCTTTACATCACTTGACATATTCTCACTTCTTACCTTTTCTCTCTATTTACCTATATTCCCCAAAATCCAACTACCACCGCTTAGCCTCGACCGTCATCGATCATGTGTAACGGCATTGGTCACCTACTTCTAAAATGATTTTGGCCAAAATACCACCGACGTCGGTCACCATCACAAATCCAAACACACAAAACCCCTCCCCTCTTTTCAAAAATCCTTCAAATTTAACCTATAAACCTAATCTACCCTACCCAAAGCTAGCCTAACCCCTACCCATCCCTATCTACCCTACCTAGAACCTCCCCCTCCCTCATTGCATCAATATTCACTACCAACTTCATTACCTTTTCCTACCCATGAAACCCATACCCACATCACATTTTTCTACATTAAAAAGGAAGGATCGGGATAGACTCCTACCTTGTCTCGGTGTCACTAGCGTGGTGGTATGACTGGCCGTTGAACCGGTGGCCCACCCAAACCTTCTCCTGCCTCGTCCATATCCAAACCACCAACACAAATACTCCTTACCTCAAATAAAATCCTCCACAATGATCTTGTGGACTTGAATACATGGCCCGTCTAACCAACCTGATCTCTCCACCTCAGCCAGGTATTATACCTTGTACTTTCCTCTCACAAAGGCACAAAAGGTTCTATGCTCTGTCGTTTTCCCAAAATAAAAATGCACAAATGAATCCCCTTTTTGCAGATTTCTCTTTTTAAATACCCAACCTGACCCGAACAATGTCAGTCAGATCATGCCCTCGTAAACTAATGACAGTTAAACCTAAACCGACTTCAGTTTCTTGTCATTTCACTTATAACTCTTTTTTTACCTATCTTTACATACAAATTACCTAACCCCTCCACCGTTTTACCTTAACCATTTTTATTGCACCCTACCTCCAAGCCTACATTACCTATACTTGTCCTTCATTGTGTTTAGGGACTTATTATTTTACCCATACCTCAGCCCTACCCGTGCTATGACCTAGCTACTTGGACCTGGAACATCGTTAGCGACCTTTGAACTCATGTGATTGTTATACCTTGTGACACTTTTACACATGTTGTTTGACTTGATGACCTTACCTTACCTCTTGTCATGACCATTTATCCTAACCCAACCTTTAGTGTACTAGAACATACCTAAATGTTCCTGCACCTGACCTGCGATGTGCTTCTGCACCATATCATATACCTTGGATATTGGAATCACCTTAACCTTGTTTGGATAAACCTATCAACCTTAGACAATGTAGAGTTTGCATGCTCTTCAACCTAGTACCATGCTACAGTTTATATGTGTGCATGTGTTTGACTATTACTACCTTTGACCCTAACCCATTACATGGATTACCCGATTGGACCTTAACCCCATTACCCCTATTGTCCACCTTCCTCTTCATCACATCTACCTTTTATCAAACCACTCACCAATTTTGTCTTCTACCTCATCCGTTCCTAGTTTGAGGGGGATCACCTTCACCCACACATGAGAAAACCACATCTTATTTTTGTTAGTGTCACTTACCAATACAAGCTACAAAACAAAAAGGGGCAAAATGTAGACACCAAAATTGGGTCACACTCCATTTGGTCCCTTGTCAAATAACTAGCTCAAGTATACTCATCTAACCATGGCCCCTTCCACCCCACATTAATATTAATTTAACTAAATTAATTAAATTAATACCCATCCTCACAATATTTATTACTTAATTATTTTAATTAAGCTAATTTCCACCTCACCTAGACACCTTATCCAACCACCTCACCCTAGACCTATTCTTGGCATGTTGCCATAACCAACAATAACTAAGTCCTACTTGCCTTAATGAGCTAAGATTTTGTCTAACCCTAAAATCAATCCCTAAAATCTCTCTAACCATATTCCCACTCATTAGAAGGGAATTTTCTGTTCTAATCCACGAGAATAAATGAACTGGGCCTTAGAAATTAGAAAGATTTTCCCATTTTAGTAAACCTAGGAAATCCCACCTTAATCGATACTAGTCACCCATAAACCAATGTTGGTCAACCTAGAACCATCGTCGGTTACCATTTATTCACCCAAACAACCTTGTTTTTGGGTTGGCACATTCTAAGAGCAAGAAAAGGAGATCAGATCTATATGCAAGAAAAGAAGCATCCTTGTACACATCTAGACATCTAGAGCCATCACAAGGATCAATCATAGAGCCATTGCATTCAGGATCACTCCAGGAAATCACCGCTACAGGACCATACATGTATTCTCTGATCAACTACCTTCACTACTCAGCCATCATATACTTAACACAATAAGTATGGCCCTAACTAGTAGGGTTTATTTCAGTTAGTAATCTTTATTACTTCATTATTAATCTATTCTTTGCATGCTTATTGCTTCATCACCCACTTGCCTGTGAACTCAAATATCCCTTCACCCATATCACCAAATCACCTATCCTCACATGTTGTATACTTGTGAGCATACCTAAAACCTCTACAGACCTCCTGATTCACTCTCCCAAACTTTATTTGACCTCAGATCACCCCTTCCATTTAATCTATTTGAGTTTCTTTTACCTCGACCATACCGACGCCGGTTATCCACAACCGCCATTGGTTCTACCTAAACCGGCATCGGTCACATTTAGCTGATGTCGGTCTCTGTGTTTTACACCTTGACCAAGAACAAACCCAATAATCACCCTACCAGGTTGACATAAATAAAACAGAATCGACCACGACTGGGTCCCAGTACTTGAGAGATACCCCACCTCTCAGATCCAACTATAGCCTAGCCTGTTGTGATTGGATTTGCTTATTGTACTTGAATGAGATACATAAATCATATCAACTATAGTATGAATTTTTTTATTTATCACATTAACTTGTTTTAAATAGTGGATTGATATCCATCTAGAAAGTATCACACTTCTGGAACTAGCATGCGCTAGAAGTCCACTGTCATATATCATTTAACTATCTTTTTTGGTCTTGTTTTCTATTATAGGTAGTTTCTCCTAGCCAAAAGGAAGCTCTCACATTCAGTTGTGGATCAAGAAGTCAGAACGCACACAACAACCATCAACCAAACAACATTTAATAGGTATTCCTCCTTGGCCCTTACCCTTATCTATTTTGTCATTTCGAAAAGGTAAAGAAAATGGTGAAACATTACCCTATCATTTTATCCTACATTATTTTGACATCTTACTTCCCCATGACCTCATTTCTTCTACCTTTCATTATCTTTATTTCTATGGAAATTTGCACATATATTTTGGCATTTCCTCCTAGCCAATGACATCTCATGCGAGATAATCACATCGGTGTTATTTCAAATATCCGGTTGACGCCTTCACCCGTGGGCGATTGCATCAATATAAATACCTAAAGTATACCCTTCCCACTGATTTATCATCACAAAATTACAAAGGAGCTCACCATTAGCTCGATATTTTGCACCAACTTGCATCTTCTCACTCAACTTTGTGATTTTTTGCATCTTGACTATTTTTTTGGAGATTCTTCTTTCTTGGCTTGCTTTGCTTGTAATTTTGGGTCATCTATAGTGAGCTAGGACTAGATTGTTTCCCCTTATCCACTTGAAATATTTTCTCTCTTAGTGTAAGGTCATTTGGGAGAAATATGCATCAGTGATCACCCCAACATGTAATTTATATAAACTGACTTTTAATTTTGTAAAGAGTAATATCCTACATTTGTTATTAACTCTATTTTAGATTAGTATTTTATGCACATTCTAGGTTAGCATATTGTATTTCAGTTCTTTATTTCATGTTACATGCTTTACTTCGGTTAGCATAGACTTTGCATGCTTATTTTATTCATTATTACTCCCCATAGTGTTGATACCTCCATAGGGTTCCTTCCTCTTCTTTGACCTAGGGCCTTGGAAACCTTAGGTTATCTTAGTGTAAGGATTACTTCCCTTGGGGTATGTGATCATAGAAATACCTGTACTTCCCTTAAATTATATCCTTTATGTGTTGGTATTGGTGTGTCCCTTACTCGTTTCCTCAATACCCTATTTGAACGGATGATAAGAGTGCACGGTATCTAGACATATTTTTTCTCACCATATAAAATCCAATACCAAATGGGATACCCATGTACATAGAAATGGTTTCTTGTTTCACCTCTTTCCAATATTTTGGAATCCATAAAATATGGGGGATATGACGTGTCATTTAAACTTTAATTTTTGCATAAAATTAGTCTAGAATATTCAAGGTATTATTTACCTCTTCGACATAATTTTGGATGAAAATTATACTATCTCCAAGAAATTTTGAATTGAGGTTTATAGAATTTCAAATAAGGCAGATGACTTGGATTAATTTATTTTGATTAGTATGGTGGAGGAGATATCCCATAACATCAACAATAAGGACATATAGTAAATTGTATAAGAAGGAAGCCTTAGAAAATGGATTTTTGTAGGGAGAATTGAGGGGTAAAGGAACCATTAATTTCTATTCTAGAATTCACCTCCATGAACAAAAAATAACATGAGTACAAACTTTAGAGTTTAATCCCAACTCTGTTTCATTTTGAGGATAAATAGCCAATGAATGCATTCATAGACATTTTCAAAGTCAAGTTTGATAATGAGGGCATATTAAGAAGTTTGTTGGGCCTATTCTTTTATTTTCAAGGCCAACACCTAATCATCCAATAAAAATTGGCCATATAAGAACCCAGTTTGTTCACATCTTATGATTTCTTGAGTGAAACATTTAATTTCTTTCACCAAGGCTTTAGTGATGATTTTATAAGATGTATTAAGTAAGGTGATGTGACACCATCCATTCATTGTATACTCTTGTTTTCCTTTAGTAATGAGCTTAATAAATCCTTAATTAATAAAAAACTCTAGATGACCCACTTTAATTTCTTCAAAGTAAATATTGTAGGTTTTCTTGGATATGTGGCCAAAGTGCTCTATAAAATTCAATGAGAAGGTCATCTATAACTAGACTCTTTTTCATTTTCATACAATACATACCCTCCTCGATCTCATCTAAGGAAAAGTGTTACTCAAGAAAATCGTTGCATTTGGAGTCCACTTTATGGGGTATATAGCCTACCAAATTATCCGCACGTATAGGAATAAGAGGGTCTCTATTGAGTCATCAATAAAAAATAATTTATAGTAATCATGGAAGGTTTTCATAATCTCTTCATGAATATTTTGAAATGAACCATCAATAATTTTGACTACGAGAGATGTGTTCCTTATTATGTTTATATTGAATAAAATGAGAGAAAATTTTGGTATCCTATCTCCATATTTTATCCATTGTAATTGAGCCTACATTTGAGCACCTTTACCTTTTTATAAAACCAAATTTAGAAGAAAATGTTCTATGTGGGAAATTGATTTACGAAGGGAATACTAAGAGGGTTCTTGTCAAAAATTTATTTTCCATGTTCAAGCTATCCTTTAAGGGAGTTTTCAAGTATTAAACATTTATCCATAACTCTCCTTCAATAATAATTGGGAAAGATGGTAAAAGAGTGATGGTTCTCTCCCACTATTTTATCCACATGTCTTGTTGAGGATCAAACCTAGAATTCCATACAGCTAAAAGACCATAAATGCAATCTTGGTTTTGGAGATGAGAAACATTCAATTGAAATGGAATCTCATCGGGAGACTAGATGGGCCAAAGAAGGATATGATGGTGAAGATGATGATATAGTCGGACCGGGTGGTGATTTAAAAATATTACATCTTAATCAAAGGATTGAGATAAAATAAAATACTAATAACTATAAATGTATATCATGTAAGAGACAAGTAAGTGCAAAGAATGGTGAGATAATACTAACTTAGATTGTATTCGGAGATCTATGTGGATTCGGGCTGAAACTAAGTGAAACATGTTAGATCTAGACTGAGTAAGCTTTGATTAGAAAAGTGGAATATGAAAAATCCCTCAAAAAGACCTCCCAGATGAAGATAGGACCTCCTAGGTGTTGGTGTCTCATTTGGGTATTAGTGTTCTGTAAATATTTTCGTTTTGATCTTCTCTAGGTATGAACATGGCTTCTTCCTTTCTCTCTTTGTCACATCCGCTTTGCTATAGGGTTTCACCGTCACACCTAAAATTATAAAACAAACCATATCTACTAACACAAGGCTCAAAAAACATTATATTGGATAAATAATGTATATGGCTGATTAGGAATGAAATTGATAGTCACCCTAATGTGATTTTAATTTAGCGTCATTTCGGACTCTATTTAGTTTTAGTGTTTGTGTGATTGAATTGTGTCCCTTGAAGTTATGTTTTCCTTATTCAAGTCACACCAAAATAGTGGGATAAAAATACTTTCCCTAATATGAATGGGTGAGATGGAATTTAGAAATATCCCTTCCTATGCGGTGAATAATTTGGCCTAAATGCAATCCTTGAATGTTGCTCTTTTCCCAAGTAGTAGATTGTAAGTAATATCCCAGCTTTTCCAACCCTTAACAATAGTAAGTTATGTATATATATAATTCCATTATTTGAATTTCATTATTAAAAACCAAAAATGCCGACCTAAAGTGATGGGTAGTAATTCGAAAAAGATAACAAATGATGTGAAAATTCAAATTTGAGAAAAAAAGGGAAGAGGACAAAAGTGCCCAAAGGGGACAATATCACCTAGGAGCTCCTATCCCTAATGGGTTATACTTTCTAGGATGCTCGGAGGATATACTCGAAAATACATAGTTAAGTCACAAGTTATCCAATGTCGAAAATTAAAGTAGTCATTTGAGAAAATTAAATGATGAGATTGTCAAAAGGATAAACTAATGTAAAATCAAATCATGTATTATTAATGTCTAGTTTTATTAATTAGGAATCATACATATAATAAGATACTTAGAGGCATGATGTAAGAAGTAAGTGTGTGATTTAATGTCTACATTTTCCCCCACTTTATGTTGGTTAATGTATATTTGGTAGAATAAAGTAGATAAGAGGAGCGTACGTTGTGGAGAGTCAAAATGAGTTGTAACCGATAATGTTCCGAATGAAGATTGTACTTGATATCATGATGAATGGAGATTTTAGAATGTGTATCACCAAATATAGAAGATGATAAGTATCATAGGGGTGACCTTGTTTCCCTAGTATAAATGATGCTTACGTTTGTCTAATGAATATTGCCTTTTTTATGAGTGTCTTATGCTTGAGATTGCTTCTTGTTCCATTTATGTGTCACATTTTCTCGAAATAAGTTTAGGTCTATAAAAGAAGATAAGTATGTTCAATGTTGATGATACATGAAAGTGAAATTTAAATTTGTAAATGTAAAATTAAAATGCATATTAAAAAACAACTGAAAAAGGGATAAAATACACCTATATGTCGTGAGAGAAGAGATAGATTTTTTCCTATATATATTTTACATTGGAGATTGTTGGAATAATATTGAAGATTTAGGCATCTTGTTGCTAAATGAAGGATCTGAGCATCGTATTACTAAACTGAGGATTTACGTGTCTTGTCACTAAGGGAAGATTATTGGGAGAGCTATAGGATTTTCCATATGACCATTAATTTATCCCCACGATAAGTGCCATTGAAGATGGTCAAAACCCAAGAGAAACTGATCAAATATGACAATTCGCTATAGGAATATCATTTTCCTACATAAGATCTAGGTTTCATTCCTATTTTGATCTCAAGAAAATAGAGTAATTAATTGCCTTTCTCAAAGTATGTAACTTTCCACTTATTTTTGTTCTTGTTGTAGATTTCGATAACAACATGTAACCCAAGACATGTTGCTAGATTTTGGAGAAACTTGTCACTAGAAACCTATTGATTCTATACTATACCTAATTCTACCCTAAGGATAGAACCTCCTAGGTGGAACACCTGCTCCCATCGAACCTATCTAATTTGGGTGCTTCTCTACATGCACTTATTTTGGCACATGTTTAATTATGAACCATGTTATTATATATTTTTATTTTGATTTTGTTGTGTACCATTTTGTGTCTAGTATCTGAACTATTGAGAGGGTGAAATAATCACCTGATAATTTATCCCACTTTTTTGGCACAAGAGATGAACCAAAGGCCAATGCAAAGTGAAAACAAGGAAATATAGAACTTATTTACACATTTGAAATAGAAATCTTATGGGGATAGGGAATGTGCATGGTAACAACCATAGTGCATGAAAAAGGTGGGAAAGGCTATCCAAAAATTTTAGTCACAAATGAAACAACATGATGTAATAGAAACTAGTCAAAAATGTAGTGACATGGAAAAGACATGACACATAGTTGGTTAAATACATGGGATATCACTCAGGATGTCACAAGACACTTGAATCCTTCAAGGATATAGAAGAAAATTAAAAAAATCAAGCATAGGTCATGGACAAAAAAAAATGTTAATCAAGACACAATCATAAACAAAATAAAATAAAATAAGATAACCATGGTTGGAAGTATGCCTACGAGAAAGATCTTACACATGAAGCACTTTTTAGCATATTAGAAAAATTTATGGTATGCCAAGATGTACACAACTAGAAATATGAATGAAATTATTAGATATTTGTAATGATAGAACATGACCATATATAAATAGGAAAGGTAGATGTCCATAGGGGCCTAAGTGGTACTAGTAGAGAACAATTCCAAGCATCATACATTATGTGATAAATTGTAAGTATCCTATATTCACCTTAATATTACCATGTGAATGTGCATGTGTGTATGGAAAAAGGATAGAGCATAATATGAATCAAATTGATATGGTAAGCAATTTGCAACATAGATTTTATAAGTGAGAATGAATATATCCAATCAATATCTTGGCTAATGTTTTTGAATTTTTGCAACTATGTGAACGAAATGTCATTCTTAGGAGAGGAGAAGAAGGTATCCCTCTAGTGTATGTCTGCAATGTGAGGTCCATGTAGGTAAGTGTGACCTTAATAGTCAAGTTTTAATTTAAAACAAGAGTGTGTCATCAGGTAACAAAAGGGTTAGTATGCCCCCAGTGTGAATTCCATGGTGTAGACATCCAAGATTGGGTCAAACCCTCTAAGCTCCTTTTATTACATACCCCCTTACCATGACCCCTCTCACATATTTTTATTAATCTAATTACCTATATTAGGTTAATTATTACCTCACCCCTCCACCTCACCTTGGACCCATTCCAAGGCCATTTAACACCTAAGACTAAGTCATCACTTCCCTAACTAACTGAGACTCTTTCTAAATATAATATTTATTGCCAACTACCTCTCCCATCAATTTCCCATGTTTAAATGAGAACCAAGACTCCTAACCCAATTCCATTCTTAACCCATGCCAAAAAGGGAAGAAACATGATATTTTGAGAAAATTTGACTATTTCTCCCTAACCGATGCCAATTATTCCTTGGCCGGTGCCACTCAAGGAATCACCATTAGTTCCTTTAAATAATAACTTTCAAGTCATTCCCAAGGTTGTCGTGCAAATGTGTAATAGGGAAATTGAAAATTTCTAAGCATGAAAATGATACCAATGTACTATAATTTTCACATTTTATCATCCCAAGGAACCCCAAGTCTACCCAGTTAGTTATGATGACCTCCTAGTTGATGTTAACACATCCCCCTAGGTGAATTAGGAAATTCAATTCAACCCCTAGGTGATTTTAGGTGTTCTTGAAAATTACTATTTTTGGGTAGTATTGGGAAGGGCTACCACTGGCCTTCCTAGAACTAGAGCAACCCCTATATAACTTGAATGTGAATTGAAGTCCTAGAGACATCATGGAAGTGATTTTGGAAGATTCAGGGGAGATTTGGAGAGTTTGGAGTAGTTTGATCAAAATTAGGGTTCATAGGCCTAGGTAGTGCACATGCCAAAAACAATTGTTGAGCTTCTAAAGGTGATTATGAGAGCTCTGGATGGAGTTATAAGAAAAAAACATCATCGAAATGGAATTCCTAAGCTAAAGGTGGAAATTAGAGTTTAATAACACTTTGGAGCATTGGGTCTGCAAGCAATTTTTCTCATGCATAGGTGGAGTATGAAATCAAAATCCATTTTACATGGAACAAATGGAGGAATAAAGACCTGATACCCCCACCATTGGATTCAAAAGGTCATTTAATAGTCAGATCATATAAAATTTCATTAAAAATTCCATCGGGAGCTCAAGTTATCGTCATTTCAAGTTGTCCTCTTGGAGCGAGTTCGAGAGTTAGTCAAATTTTGGGAGGACACGTGTCAGCTCCAGGAGCTGGCAGGGGATTTTTGTCCCTCATGTCCCTCAAGGTCAAGGAAATAAACCATGGAAAAATTCACCTAGCCCCCATATGACCTCTGGATCCTCATGTGACCTCCAAATTGCAATTCAGCCCGTAGGTGCTTGTGGGGAGCTCAAAGCCTCAATCGTCTGATCATTGCCACATGTCATCACCAGGAGCACCATGTGGAATTTTATGTCCCTCATGTACCTCATAGGTCAAGGACATAAAACATGGAAAAATTCACCCATCCCCTAAGGAGACTTCTGGTCACCCATATGACCAGCTTCCAACCCCTCAATGCTTTAAAGATGATTTTTTAGCCTTCATTCCCTCCGTCATCGATCTCTGCCACGTGTCATCACCTTGCTCACCATGGAATTTGATGTCCCTCATCCCTCATAGGTCAAGGGACATAAAAAATTGAAAAAATTCCCATCTCCCTTCTCATATTTATTTCAAAATTTTAAAAAACCCACCTTGTTTCCCATTTCTAACATCTAACTCTCATGTGCACAACTTCATTCCACCATAGCTCTAAAAATTTCTCACACAAAGTCACACATTGATGAAACTTGAACCAACTCAACCATAGAAACAAATCCTCAAAAACATAAAAAACATAGGTCTCTAAAGGAATATTGATTAGGAGAGCTCAAGGATCGAAAAAAAGAGAAATGAGAAATCATCTAAAAATCCTCACTGCCATAAAACAAATTTGAAGATATCTTGCAAACTAGGTGCACAAAATTAAGAACCATTTGTTATGTTTATTCATTCTCAAACACCATTAATAAATCATCTTCAAATCTCCCTTCCACTACATGAATTTCTTGTAGTGAAGAAATCTTACTCTCGGCCCAATGAAGAAAAAGTTAGATTTCCCATCAAACCAAAATTGGTTTAAAGAGAATTTCACCGATGAAAGAAACAAAAACCCACAAAAAAATGTAATTTTTATCATGAATGGAGAAGAAAACAAGACCTACAATTCTCAAGCTCCATTAATGGTTGTTGTGTTCAGAAGCACTACTAAGTCAAAATTTTAAAAATTTAAAATCTCCCAAACTATTGAGCGGATAGGTCCAAGATTTCAAAGGGGTGATATTGGGAAAAAACCCATATCGAAAAAAATTTGCTTTTCATTAATGATCCAACCAATGGAGGTTCACTTTCCAAAAATATCAAGGTCTTTTACATGGAGGACTGTCATTTTGGGAAAGTCATCAATTAAAGAAACTGAAAGAGAGCATTAAACACAAAAGATGTATTGCAAGGAGAGATTGCCAAAATGGTCATCTTGGTCCAAAATTGACACTTACTAAAAATAGTAAGTGGTCCCATGAGACCTACCAAAAATAGAAAATTGATCTAGAAGGTGAGAGAACATAGGGAAAAAGGGAAATCCGAGTTGTAACATCTAGTTGAGGTTCGAGGAAGTTGATTTTTCATACTTACTAAAAATAGTAAGTTATTTTTTCTGAAGAAATCATGAAGCATAAATAGGACAAGAGGGAAGAAGCCAACACACCTTTCACTTTCCGAGTAAGAGATAGAAAAATGTAGTCTCTATCATCATACTATATGCGAGTAGGTGATAGTGAGGATGTCAATAGTGTCTTTCGACACTCATTTCATGCTTCAATTGGTATGCATAGAGGTGGAATTCACAATCGACACCATCAGATCATTCATAAGATGCTTCATCAGGATCATGTTTGAATCAGCTTGAGCGAAGTAGTGTGACAACATTGTAGGGAGTCAGGAAAATTTGTTCAGAGTGGATCTCCATGAGTGATGCCCATGGTCACCAAATGAGTCATGCGATAGTGTATTTAAACATGGTGTTCACACATCATCCAAAGGAATTCTTCAGTGTGCAAGAGTTCAAAGATTTAAAGTTCATCACATTGGAGCGTTTCATCGAGTCATCTGGAAGGATCAATGGGCTTTATCAGAGGAAAATCTATCATCATCGACATCATCCTTCCTTCTTCTTCTTCTCTCTCTCTCTCTCTCTCTCTCTCTCTCCCCCAAATTTCTCTCTCCTCAATATTCTAATCTTGTGTTGGAGTTGCACTTTTCATCATGTCTTAATGTTTCTAATGTAATAAGTCACCTTTATATTATAAAAAGGGACTTAATGTTTTCCTAGGAAGGTGAAAAGTTTTAAGTTGTGTGAGGACATATGAAAGAGGAATTGGGGTATATGAAGAGTCATTTATCTCATTCTATAAATTGTAAATCCATTCCCATTTCAAAGGGTTGGTGATTGATTTTGTAAACTCAAGAGTGCATTGTACTTAGAGAGAAAACAAAGGAGATAGCCATTTTCTTCTTTTCCCCCACTCTCAAATTTCTTCCATTCCCACACTATGTACAACTTTTGTTTAAGAAATCAATACAAGGAGTTTCTAGCCTTTTTGATGAGGAGATTTATAAACTTTGAGTTCATAAATTCTATCTCATCTTGTTGTTATTTGCAGAGTTGTTTCTTCTCATAAATGCATGTGTTGAAATTTCCTAACTAGTGTGTGCAGGAATCTGATTTTCTACTACAACATTAGTTCTCCTATCTCATTTCTCACTCCCCTTTCCCACTTTACAAAAAATTCCTCCCTAGTAAGAAATTGCTAGATTTTTCATAGGGTCAGTGGAGTGCCCTTGTTGGATCCCAGCCACAAGGCCACTAGGAAAATCCACCTTTACTCGATATGCATATATATGAAAAGTTACACCGGTTAAGTAGAGGGACTTAGATTCCTAGAGTGTTGGAAAGAAATCCAAACTTTCCTCAAAAAATTTTTTTCTCACCAATAGTTTTTTGGCCCCCATGGGGAAAATTTAGCAACATCTACACCCAAAATATGACCGCAAGGTCCAAAAAAAAAAAAAAATTGAAAAAAAAATTGAAAAAAAAAAAAAGTTCATGAAAAACCATTGCTTGAAAGATACACTGTCAATTCCTACACGTGACCTTTCATATTCCATAGTTTCCTTTCGTTTTCCCACTACAAAAGTTTCCAAAAGATGGCTGAAGGAAGATACACCAAGTTGAGTAGGTCAAGAGGTGTTGTTGATTCCAATTTCGAGGCTTTGTAAAATCAAAAAAGAATGAATTAGAGATAATCCATACTTCTTCTCTCAAGCCTCCTCTCCATCCAAATCTTCAAGTAGTTCACCTGAAATCCTATCCAAACTCCTATTGATACCCCCTTCAAATTCTCCATTTTTCAACCACCATTGAGCATTGAGTTCCTGAAGAAGAAGAATTTTGAAAGAAAAATTTAGAAGAAGAAAAATGGAAGATAAAAAAAATGAAAATGGAAGATGAAGAAAATAGAAAGACCCTCAACCCATTTGTCCATGGGAAGAAATACAGGCCCACTCACTCTTGAACCACCTCTTCATGATCTACCAATAGTTCCCACAAGAACTTTCCAAAGTTCAAAGGTGATGGCACACAACATCTTGAAGAACACATCATTGCTTTCACACATCATGTGAAATTCTTGGTGTCCAACATGAAGATGTTGTTATAAGATTGTTCATGGAATCTCTCCAAGAAAAAGTAGTAGAATGGTTCTACCTCCTTCCTTTCCATCCATCACTTGTTGGAATGACATCAAAAAAAGTTCAAGGAAATATTTAAATTCACTAAGGACTATCAAGACCTCCTTGTTCAATTGGCACAAATGAAGAAAGGAGAAAGTGAAACTATGAGAGACTTCATGGCTCATTTCAATGGTTTCTTCATAAGATACTAGAAGAAGATTCACCATCTGAAAAAAATGTCAAGAGATTCTTTATTAGTGCTCAATCACCGAGGTAGGATTTTTCCTACGAAGATTTCAACCAAGGGATATTGTAGAAGCAAAATTGGCCATTGAACTTGATGATGATCTCATCCTCTCTAGAAAGATCAAGAATCCCTCAAAGGGTAAAGCTCAATGTCCTAGAGATGAAAGAACTGATCCTTTTTTTATAGAAAAAATGGAAAATGAAATGGCATCGTTGAGGAGGGAAATATTTGAATGAGTTTCTTCTCAAAGAAACAATGGAAATCAAATTACAGGAGCACCCCAAGGCTTTCCTTGGAGGCCCCACCTATCAATGCAAATTGTAGGAGTAAGGAAAATGAAGAAGAGATCTTGAACAAGAAAGTGAAGGTGGTGATTTCCTAGAAAGTGATGAGTTTGAGAATGATACACAAATCATATTTTGTGAATATTATGGAGGTGATGAAGATGATGAAGAAGATGCACCTAGCTTCTCATGTGTGGTATTCACTCATTCTCAGTCTGAGAAAGGAACATCTTCCTCTATTGTTAAAAGAAAAATAAGACTGAAGATCCTCCTGTGGTGACTCCAAAAAAAAAATAATCAGTCAAGGATCTCCACTCCCACCCTCCATGGAGTCTGCATTGTTGAAGCTTGATCTTATAGCAAATAAGAAGTCTCCAGCAATTCCAAGTAAGTCTTCTAATGCCTCTTCTAATTCTAAATCTAAATCTTCTCTTTAAAAATCTAGTACTTTGAAAAGCTCCTAGTGTACCTTTCAAAATACCCTCCATTCCCAAAAAAAACCCTACTTCCAAACCTACCCCAACTCCAAAATCAGTCCCTTCATTTCCCTTATCCACATATGCTCCCTTTGACTTCATAGAATATGCAAAAAAATCCAAAGTGCATTACTGAAACTGAATATCTGCAGACTCACCCCAAACAATTTGAGAGGTTTGTTCAATACATCAAGAGTGGTAGTTTAACACCCAATGTTGTAACTCCTAGTTCTAAAGGAATACTACCAAACCCACCTACACCTCCCTCATAGAACATGCTTTCTTTGAGTGCATCCAAGACTGATAAGGTTGAACCTTTCTATGTCTCCCTTCTTGTTGGAGAATATGTATTGAACAATTGCATAATAGATTTTGGTGCCTCGAAAATGTAATGCCTATAAAGGTCACCAAGGCTCTCAAACTCACCATGAATCCACCCGGTGGCTCTTGTTACTCTTTAGAGTCAAAATAGGTCCCACTTGTAGGGAAGGTCAAAGATGCACAGTGGCTCTCACCATATTTCTAGACAAGAAAGTTTCAATGATGATTTTGGTAGCAGACATTCCAAATTCATTTGGAATGTTGCTAAGTAGGGGTTTCTATCAGTAGTTGGGGGGTAAAATTCAGATGAATTGGTCTTCCACAACCATACCAGTGAAGGGGGACATGGAGAAATTACTTCCAGAGAAGAAGATGAGGTACATGGTGCTGAAATCTGAGAAGTCTAGGGAACCAACATCTTGTATCAAATAGTAGGAAGATGAATCACTTTGTGAAAACCAAGGAGGAAGATGATATTCCCATCTTGATAGGGCCAGACATGCCTTCTCAGAGAGGTATGGACCTTGAAGAAGCATTGAGGAGATTTGAGTTATAAGAGGGAAGCCCTGAATTTCTAGATGATGTAAACCATGAAGAAGAGGAAATGGTTCTTGATGATTTTCAAATAAAAAAATCAGCTTATGTGCTTATCTGTGATGAGAGATATTCTCATTCCCATTTGAAGATGAGGACTCCCTTGATCATGTCACCCAGGAAGAGACCAATCCAATCTGTAATGAGCCCTCAAATAGTGGGAAAGAACCATCTATACAAGAACTGCTAAGAGCCACGGAAGAAACAAAGACCCTGAGCTCGACTCAAACTCCTGATGCAAGCCATGAATCTACAAGACAAGCACAAATCTGATTTGAAAGCCTTAACCAATGTGAAGATTGGCCATGTTGAAATAAATCTAGATGAGAAATATGATGTCCCTCTCGAGCCAATGGTTGATGGATATAATGATGAAATCGAGGTATTTTCTTTCCCATTTGAAGAGGAAGAATATTTCCATGATGAAGAAAATTGAAGCAAGGAGTTTTGAGGCCTTTGAAGCTGAAGCTCCTCTAGAAAAAGAGTGATAGAATGTAGTGATTCCCAAGATGATGAAGTAATCCCTCTAAATAGTTTCCTTGAGCTACAAAATAAAGATCCTTCAAAGGCATACAAAGATGAGTTGCAGGAAGTAACAAAGGAGATCTTTGTGCAAGAACTATTAGATGTAGTGGAAGTTATGGAAGACCCCAGCTGATTCTTTGATCTCTTAACTCATGTCATGGCCATATAAGACAAGTATGAGGTTACTTCCGATCCTCCATCTAGTACTCAAACCTCACAATGGAATAGAGATAAAGGATGAATCTAAGGTTTCTCATGGAGAAGATATCAATGAGCATAGACCGGAAAGAAAGTAACTCAAAATATTCAAGAAATTTGAATGAAAATCAGCTTTGGGGTAGTGATGAGATGCTCAATGAAGAATCAACTATGTGGATAAACATGAAGGTAACTAGCACTATGAAACCAATTTCAAAGAACATGAAGGTAGTGGAATTTCCAAGTGAAGACCTAGAGCATCAAGAAGCTCACATGGACTCACTCCTTCAAAAAACATGATGGTCATGAAAGCACCCATAGATTTCATAAATAGTTAAGGAGAGGAGGATACTTTCTAAACTATTCAATGGCTTTGTAACAACATCACTCAGTGTTTCCCACTCAGGGTAACTTTTGAGGAATGAAAAGTGCTTCAATGAAAGTGGGTTATCCCCCACCTTGTACCATAGGTGATTGCTAGGTGTGTTTCCCTTTTTTTGTGTGTGTGTGTTTCCTTTCCATTTTGTGTGTGTGTTTTCCTTTCATTGTTCTTGGTGTTTTTTTTTCCTTCTTCACTCTCTCTCTCTCTTGTTGTAAGTTGTACATGACTCTGCAGGGCCCAATGGATAAGGCACTGTCAATAAATCATATGGTCTAAATTTGAGATTTAGATTCTTCATGTCATGTCTTTTCACCACTCATTCCATGTCATGTCCCCAAGCTAGAGCCAATTTTTTCATGTAAATGTGCAATAGGGAAATTGACAATTTCTAAGCATGAAAATGATACCCATGTACCAAATTTTTCATGTTTTATCATTCCAGGCACCCCAGGTCTACCCAATCAGTTTCGATGACCTCCTAGTTGATGTTAACATTCCCCCAGGTGAATTTAGGAAATTCATTCATTCCCCCTAGGTGATTTTAGGAGTTCATTAAAAACTACTATTTTTAGTAGTTTGGGAAGGGCTATCATTGGCCTTCCTAGGACTAGAGAAACACCATGGAGTGGAAAACAAGGAAAAAAAATAAACATGAGGTGAATTTAAGGCCTAGAAACATCATGGAAGTTATTTTGGAAGATTTAGGGAGATTTGGAGAGTTTGGAGCAGTTTCATCAAAATTAGGGTTCACAGGCCTAGGTAGTGCACATGCCAAAAAAGTTGTTGAGATTCCAAAGGTGATTCTAGGAGCTCCAGAATGGAGTTAGGAGAAAAAAAATATCATTCAAAAAGGAATTCCAATCCTAAAATATGGTGAAATTATTTTTTTCACAACACTTTGGCATATTGGGTCTGTAAGTAGTTTTTCATGCACAAGTGGAGTACCAAATCAAAAATCCATTTTTAGGGATAAAATGGAGGAATAAATACCTGATACCCCCACCATTGGATTCAAAAGTCATTTCCAGTCAAGTATCATATAAAATTTCATCAAAAAATTCCATCGGGAGCTCAAGTTATCATCGTTTCAAGTTTCCTCTTGGAGCGAGTTCGGGAGTTAGTCAAATTTTGGGAGGACATGTGTCAGCTCTAAGAGCTTGGAGGATTTTTGTCCCTCAATGTCCTCTCAAGGTCAAGGAAATCAACCATGGAAAAAAATTCACCTATCCCCCATATGACCTCTAGATCCTCATGCGACCTCCAGGATCACCAGTTTAGCCCCTAGGTGCTTGCGGGAGCTCAAAGCCTCAACCGTCGATCGCTGCCATGTGTCATCACCAAGAGCACCATGGAATTTGATGTCCCTCATGTCCCTCATATTTCAGGGAAATAAAACATGGAAAAATGTCATCCATCCCTAAGGGATACTTCTGGTCACCCATATGACTAACTTCCAGCCCCTCAGTGCTTTAAAGTTGATTTTTAGCCTTCATTCCTACCATCGGATCTCCCACATGTCATCACCTTTCTCACCATGGAATTTGATGTCCCTCACATCCCTCATAGGTCAAGGACATCAAACATTTAAAAATTCACCCATCTCCCTTCTCATCTTTATTTCAAAATTTTAAAAACTTTCACCTGTTTCCCACTTCTAACATCTAACTCTCTGTGCACAACTTCATTCCACCATAGCTCTCTGAACTTTCTCACACCAAGTCACACCATTGATGAACCTTGAAAAATCAACCATAGAAACCAAATCCTCAAAAACATAAAAACACATAGGTCTCTGAAGTAATATTTATTAGGAGAGCTCAAGGATCGAAGAACGGAAGAGAGAGAAACAAGAAAATCATCTAAAAATCCTCACTGCCGTAAAATGAAGATTTGAAGATATCTTGCAAAACAGTGCATGAAATGAAGAACCATTTGATGCTATGTTATTAATTCTCAAAGCCATCAATAAATCATCTTCAAATCTCCCTTCCACTACATGAATTTCTCATAGTAAAGAAAAAGCTTACTCTCGGCCCAATGAAGACAAAAGTTAGATTTCCCATCAAACCGACAATCGGTTTGAAGAGAAATTTCACCAAAATGAGAAAAAAAAACCACAACAAAAATGTAATTTTTATTGTGAATGGAGAAGAAAACTAGACCTATAATTCTCAAGCTCCATTAATGGTTTCTGCATTCAAAAGCACTGCCAGGTCAAAATTTTAAAACTTTAAAATCTCCCAAACTATTGAGTGGATAGGTCCAAGATTTCAAAGGGGTGATATTGGGAAAAAAACCCATATCAGAAAAAAAAATTTCATAGTGATCTAACCATTGGAGGTTCACTTTCCAAAAATAGCAAGTCTTCTACATGGAGGACTCCATTTTGGAAAATCATCAATTAAAGAAACTGTGAAAGAGGCATTAAACACAGAAGATGTATTACAAGGAGAGATTTCATCAAATGGTCATCTTGGTCCAAAATTGACACTTACTAAAAATAGTAAGTGGTCCCATGAGCACCTACCAAAAATAGAAAATTGATCCAGAAGGTGAGAGGAACGTAGGGAGAAAGGGAAATATGAGTTGTAACATCTAGTTGAGGTTCGAGGTAGCTGATTTTTCATACTTACTAAAAATAGTAAGTTGTTTTTTTTGAAGAAATCATGAAGCATAAATAGACAGGGTAGAATTTAGCACAACCTTTCACTTCCGAGTAAGAGATAGAAAAAGTGTAGTCTCTATCATCATACTATGAAAGTAGGTGATAGTGAGGATGTCAATAGTATATTTTCGACACTCATTTCATGCTTCAATTGTATATGGAGGTGGAATTCACAATCGACAACTATCAGATCATTCATAAGATGCTTCATTAGGATCATGTCCAAATCAGCCGAGTAAGTGCAACAACATTGTAGGGAGTCAGGAAAAGATTTTTTCAGAGTGGATCTCCATGAGTGATGCCCATGGTCATCAAATGAGTCATGTGATAGTGTATTTAAACATGGTGTTCACACATCATCCAAAGGAAGTTCTTCAATGTGTGCAAGAGTTTGAAGATTCAGATTTCATCACATTGGAGTGTTTCATCAAGTCATCTGGAAGGATCAACAGCTTTATCAGAGGTAGAATCTATCATCATCGACATCATCTTCCTTCTTCTTCTTTCTCTCTCTCTCCCTCTCTCTCTCTCCCCCCAACTTTATCTCTCCTCAATATTCTAATCTTGCATTGGGTTGCACTTTTTCATATGTCTTAATGTTTCTAATGTAATAAGTCACCTTTATGTTATAAAAAGGGACTTAATATTTTCTAGAAGTTGAAAAGTTTTAAGTTTTGCGAGGACATATGAAAAGGCATTGGGGGTAGATAATGAGTCACCTTTATCATTCTATAAATTGTAAAACCATTCCCATTTCAAAGGGTTGGTGATTGATTTTATAAACTCAAGAGTGCATTGTACTTTGAGAGAACAAAGGAGATAGCCATTTTCTTCCATTTGCCCCACTCTCAAATTTCTTCCATTTCCATACTATGTACAACTTTTTTTTGAACATCAATACAAGAAGAAGGATTTTCTAGCCTTTTTTGAATGAGGAGATTTTAGAAACTTTGAGTTCACATATTATCTTGTCTTGTTAATTTGCACTTTGTTTCTTCTCATAAATACATGTATTGTTTCTTGTGTGCAAGAATCTATATCACCAACAACCAACCTCTTTCTCCATAGCCTCAGATCATTCCCACAAAGAAGAAAACAATATTCATTGCCACGTAACTAGATTTAGACCCGTTTCTTCTATGAGCACCCACCAACCACCACCATCTACCAATCTCTAGATCTTCAGATAAGTATCTTAACTAGGTTGTTAGTTTCTTAAATTTGGTCTTAGATCTCTTATTGTTTGTTGTTTTACTACTTCTTTCTCACCCAAATACCATCCATCACCCATCTACCTAATACCCTACTAACCTGAACCTCTCTTCCTTTCCAATCACCTCTCTCACCCTTGCTGAGCCTTCACCTAAATCCCAACACCCTACCTAAGCCTTCCTAACACTCTATGTAATCACAGAGAGCCCAAACTAACCCATTTTCACCTTTGGTACCCAATTTCCCCTACCATGGTCGGTTAGCCAACTAATCCCAACTATAACTAGTTCCTGACCGACATCAGTCTTTGTGTCTAACATTTTCCCCAAACCAACAAGCTCATTCACTCACCCAAAACCTCTCAAAACCTCCCACAACTTCACCTAGACCTCCCTAATACCCTTTGTTATACCTACAAACCTTAATAACCTACCACCCACTTTAAATTTAATCTTGTATTCACTATTTAGATTAGATTTAAATTATTGTGCTTGTGTGAGATACCTAAATTATACAACTACATTAGGACTCTCTATTTCATGTTCTTGTCAATATTTAATTTTTAAAAAATATTGTATTAGCATCCTTATAGGAAGCACCCTGCTTCCCATATCTAGCGCCCACTATGTAGTCAACAAACCTATGCTTTTAATTCTATCTTGTGGTATTGATTTACTTCTTAGGTAGTTCTTCCCAGACAAAAAAGAGTGCCCTTGATCGGCCTAGTCTTCAATGGTGCGCAACCTCTTCACAACCTCTAGGTATTCCTCACATACCCAACCTTCTACCTTAAACATTTTTCTCATATGTATGTTCTTTTTAGTGAAACATTTTAGCGTGCTAAGGTGGAACCCTCATCATTTGTGGGTCTTTATATTCATTTAGGATTACATTTCTTATTATTAATTTCATGAAATATTCACTAAATCTCTCCTTGGCGACATTCTCTTTCTTCTATTTTCTTAAAAGGAAACGCTTCATTTGGCACAAAATAAAACAAATCATTGTTTCTTTATTTTTTGCATTAATGAAAGACATACTCTCTTCCTATTCATTATTTCTCTCATCCAATTTCATTTTTCAATTTGGGCTTAAAATTGTTTCATTTCATCCTTGTATTCTTGCATTTAGCTCACACGTCTAATTACCAATCAAATATAATGGAGGTCATGACCTATTGATGATTGGGTAATTAAGCATACTCCACTTTTGCACACAATTTTTTTTCGAAATCACTCAAATAAACAACATGTTTCTTAAAAATTCACAAAATCCCAAGATGAAGGTAACAAGGATTTAAACACACATTGATAGTGGTCCCCAATCGGTGTTCTAGCTAGATTTTCATATCGAGCTCGGACCTCATATACCAAAATTTATATCGAGGTCTCCCCACTAAAACATTCTTGAAACCATCCATAGTTGGCTTCTAGGTACCTTGTATCCACTCCTTTCTATATATTCATAGTCATTCGTAATGCTTAAGCCATCAAAACACTAAAATCACATTCCTAGGATAACGTGTTTGATAGATTTTACTTGTTAGATTTTTTACTTTATTTCTTGTCTTCTACTATTTGAGGTGTGAGTTTGTACTTCATCACTTTTCTTTCTTTTTCACACTCAGTCATCACAACCAGTTAATTCTAGTTCTCTAAGTGTGTTAGATTAGATTTGTTATACACAACCTCTTTCTTTGTTTATTTCAATCAAAGCTATCTCAAAATTTTAAATTTCTTCATTTTCACAAGAACTATTAAATTTCTTCATTTTCATTATAACCGACATCGAGTTACCTTACTACTTTGGAATTGGTTCAACAACTGATATTGTTCTATTCATATAAATGGCACTAGTTACACGACTGGTATTGGTCTCTGTGTTTTTGAATTTCATCAAAAACAACAACCTATTTTCACCTACCAAACTCTTTTAAAAATTTGTTTCTAAGTTTTTGTCACTTCTACAGAACCCAGGGTACCTATTTTCCACCTTTCATATGGTTTGGACTCACCAACAGTACAATCTCTTACTTTTGATGCAAGTTATATATCGTTATCTACTACCCCTCACTGCCTTCCATTTCATCTCCAATGGATCCTAATCCACCTATGACCATACTTGAGGGTGATGAGGAATTCAATATATTCCTTGATCATAACACCAAGGAATTGCAACATTAGCTTGCTACGTCTTCCACCCGCGACTCATCAAGTCAACCTCTTTATGGAATGCCCACTTCCATGCCCCCCATTTCTACCACCTCTTCCATATCGGGGAATGCTAATGTGGCTACCCAAACTAATCTATCATTTCCTATTATCGTTTCACAACCACATACTTTTCACCTAACCTTTGCATCCTTGAAATCTTCTCTCCCCCGACATCTGCAGTACCCATATCCCCCTGCCCTTATTGTATAAACATCACTATATTATGTACCCATTCCTACAGATCTTCCTATTGCATCGACCTCTTCCACTCCATTTCAGATTTTTGTGGTTTCTATTCCCCAAACTCTTCCACCTATCGCTATGAGGATCTTTCCACAAGATCCTCCCACCTACACCTTACCTCAAACACAACCTATCACCTCCACTTCATATTCAGGGTATTTTCCCTCCTCTTCTACCACTACCTACATACCTACATCTCAATTTTCTTACTCAGCACCACCACATACTAGTATGCCTTTTATGACCCATTCATCTTATAAATCCCCTTATACCTCAAGGAGCATCCCTTAATCAAACCCCATAATAGATCTTATTAAAATGATGATGGAAAAATGTAGATGCTTGAGGCTTGAGTTTCTGGGTCCCATAATTTCTTAACATACAATGATATTTTTAATGAAACCATCCATCCCTCTATACATATTCATTTGTATCCCATGCAATGGGATCTACCTAAATTAAACTGCTTCAACATTAAGGATGACCCACAACAACACTTGCATTCATTTAGACACACTTGCTACCTAATAGGTGATGATGATGCCTTAATCCTTCATACATTTCCCATGTCCTTTTCGAGACCCTCCTTAGAATGGTATAGTTATTTTCCCAAACACTCAATAGTTTCCTTTAATCAATTAGCATATAAATTTCTTGATCAATTTTCGATAAACATTTCTAAAAAGGACTCTATGACATATTTGTATTCTATTTCTCAATATGATGAAGAGTCTATCACTTATTTTTTCACATGGTAGCGAAGCCTAATCAATCATCTTTCCTTCACTCTCCTGCAGCCCAAGCTCATAGAGTTGTTTATGAGGGCATGTGTCGATAAATTTCCCCAAATCTTCATGTACAAACATTTAGTATGTTTGACGAGGCTTTACCATGGCATGAAAGATTGAGATCCACATCCTTAAAGAAGACAAACTAAAAATGTGTAACAAAAACATTTCCTTCAAATAAAATGAGTCTTCTTCCAAACCACCCAACAACCATCCCAAGCCAAAAGGATCTCGCTAACGTGGTAGTTCTAAAATCTGACCCTTCTCATCTAGCCAATCAATCTAAATCTCCTTCCAATCTCTCACTAGTGCAAAATTTTCAATATCGGTATGAAAAAGAGTTACACTCCCATTAGGGAGACTTTTTCTTCCATATTGGAAAAGTTGTTGAAGGTTGGAGCCATCACTCTTCCTCCCATCAAACCACATACTAGTTTTTATCCTTCTCACCCCACACTAGCTTGGTATAAAGAAAATGACTTTTGTAATTACCACCACATAAGAGGACATAGTGACACAAATTGTAAAACCTTTAAAAATATTGTCTAAGGAATGTTAGATAGTGGTGATCTCATCCTTGACAACCCTAAGCACCTGCTAATGCAAACTTGGACATTTTCAGAAATCCTTTTCCTAACCATTCCCCTTCATCAAATCATTCGGTGAGATGTCTAAAGAAGAAACCAATGTCCATGTGGTTCATGCAATCTTCACTACAACATCTAATCCTTCTATCGAGTGTCCTCCTCTAGCATCTATTGAGGAAATTCTCACGTGGACTCCCCTACCCATAAAGGAGCCCACCTTACTAGTTCCTTTACCCACAGAGGAACCCACCTCACATGTTCCTTTAGCCATAAAGGAACCCTCATTATCACCTTCTCTACCCACAAAAAAACCTACATCACCCACCTTTCCTTCTCCTCAACCCGTAGAGGAGATAACCTTGTCTACTTCACCCACTTTTCCTTCTCCTCAACCCATAGAGGATCTAACCTTATCTACTTCACCCAATTTGTCTCCTCTTCTACCCATAGAGGATTTAATATTATCTACCCATTATATTTTTGATACCTTTCCAAAGGACCTCACAAATCCCATTACTCTTCTTACCTCACTCTTACCTACCAAATCTAAGGCCAAGACCTTCCCTATCTCACAAACCTCAGATCTCATCATGGGGATTATCACTAGTGTATCATCCTCTTCATATAAACTAAAACCACTCTCTCGTTTGGTTAATCACATAGAGTATGTCGATTAATCTACCCTTTGGGGGCATCTTAGACTCCCAGTTTTCACCCAAATGCAAATGTTATCCCCAGATACTTTGACCATTTACCTTAAGGTATTCAAAGCAACTAAGACTATTGCACCTAAGCCCGTGGTTCTAGCCCCTTCTTCATCAATACCCCTTTCACTTAGGCCTTTATCTACACCAAAACCCAACACCACCTTAGGGGTCTTACCAGTACCAAGTCTAGCACATCCCACTGTAAAGCTAGACTTGTCAACTTCTTCACCACCAATCACAAATTCTACTCTGACACCTAAAAGGAATACCTAACCTCTTAGGACTCACACCCTAATATCCCCCATACCTTCTCACTCACCTTCACCTTTTTGTTGATATTGGTCCCACATCCTTCAACCTTGGTTAACCTACCCCTTTACCAAGGAAAACCTAAAGTGCAACAACCTATACCCTTTCCTTCACCTCCCATTCTACCCACACCTTCTAAGTCTCCTTTTCTTTATAGTGTTACTCCTACGCCTTTACCCAAATAAGTTTAGCCTAAACCCAAACCTTCGTCACCTACCAAAAATTATTTACACCAATGCGATCTCTCACCTCACGCTCCTCATGAGGTTCACCTACCCCTTCGCCCAAGACAACATTGACTGTCATTGTGATCCTTTGGAAGGATCCTACTCTAATATCCTTTCTCGATTGTTAGAGACATCATTATATCAGTTTTTCTTATCAAGCCTTACAATCCTATCAAACCTAAACCAATCAGGTTTGATGACACCAACAATTTTTTCAATCATCACTTACCACGGCACGATGTCAAGAGTTGTAAGGCCCTTACAAACAATTTCCTTTAGCTTTTTGATTCTGACGGTCTCTTCAAAGAAGATGATATATTAGAGGAGGATTCTACTCTTTCTTCACCTATCGCCACACAACCTAGTCCCAAACCCATTCTACAATAATTTCCTTCACATCCACCTAAGGATACAGGTAAACCTAAACAACCTTATTTTCCTCCTCCTATCTTTGAAATTAACATGGTGCGTGTAGCCACTCGGTCACGATAAGAGACAGACAAAGGAAAGGAAAAATTTGGTAACCCTTCTAATTCATCTTCAACTACCATTACACTTACACCTCCCCCAAAGATAACCATCCTTGGGATGGCACCACCTACTTCTTCTGGTGTTACACATCATTCAATGATCAAACAAATTTTCCATTCCTTGTTGAATATGTCTTTTTCAACTTGATTCAAACCTCTAATTCTCATTTTTAATCCCTCATCAAGGTCTTGTAATCCATCAAGGTTCCACCCAATGACACTTCACCTATTTCTACCCTCATTACCCCTCATCAGATTGCTTCCATTAATTTCTCCAAATAAGATATTTCCCCTTCACAACCTGATGATCTTGATAGTTCTTTTCATCTCCTCTTACATTAATGATATTCACATTAAATGCGTTATGATTGATGGAGGCGTTATCATCAACATTATATCTTCTCATGCAAATGAAAAAATAGACATACCACCTGATTATATGTCTAGAAACCTCATCATGCTTCAATATTTTAATGATGTCATGACAACTACCCTTGGTACCATTATCCTCCAAGTCTGCGTGGGCCCCTAAACTATTCCTAAACTCTTCTACATTCTTGAAGGAGAGTTCTAGTATAACATGTTGCTAGGTCATCCTTGTATTCATGCCATGGCTTGTGTACCTTCCACCCTTCACCATTGCCTCAAATTTGAATATAAAGGGGAACGTTATACCATTCAGGAAGTTCCACCCCCTTCAAAACCTATAATATGCTTTACCATCCAAATGATGTCTTAATCCCAATTAAGTCAGTTGCCACATCTAACACTTTTATCGATTCACCTTCCTCACTTAGCCCACCTATCGACCCTCTTATTCCACCCTCTACTCGGGCCCCATCTTCTTAGGATTTAGATAGCTCATATATACTTGTTACCAAAGTACCAACCATAGGCCCCTTGGTAGGTGTGTTTTAACATCTTTCACTCGAGAGTACCACCTCATGAGCATTGACACATTCCTTACTCCTCGGGAATATGAAAAAGTAGACCAAAACCCACGTTATGATCAACATATAGGATGGGTCATACCATATGGCCCTCCCCACCTTTAAACCAACATAAATTAATGGGGTCTTGACACATCCTATTATTATACTTGAACATCCCTTCCAAAATAGACCTTTTTCATCCGACTTCTCCTACCTCACCAAACACGACTTCGCTCTCAATTTTCTTCAATGTGATTTATATTTTGTTGTTATGAAAAATGTCATCACACCATCATATTATGTACAACTAAGAAACACAAAGATTTTGTGGTCTTGGATTTCCTAAGCAGCCTCCTCCTAAGAAGGCCCACATCACCCTAGTAGAAAACAAAAATCCTTTCCTACCTTCCTCACATGTCACGCCGCCTTCACCCACAAAATATATGGATCCTAAATCCATTCCACCTAACTTTTTTTCTTGAACACCATCTCCTTGGGACCTCTGACCTATCAATGTGATAGTGAGGTTCCCTCTTCCCTTCCTTTTCTTTATCTTTACATGTTGGATGGTGATACACTTCTATAAATGTCTTTCAAAGTCAAGAGACGATGATTCTATTTTGACCTATTTTGGAGTGGAGGATTCTTATATTCAAAGGTTGTTACCTTCTAACATGCAAACCATGTTTAATGAATTTACCATAGAAATCAAAATTCATACTCAAGATGACCCATGAATTCTAAAGATAGGCCAATCTTTAGACTCTACAAAACAAGAATCTTTCACCTCTTTTCTTTGTGACCACATCACCACATTTGTTTGGTCCTATAGAGATATGTAAGGTATTGACCCTAACATCTTGCTTCACAATATCATAACCACCCCTGATGCCAAACTAGTGAAATAGAAGCTACATAAAATGCATCCTCACATTTCTCTTCTTGTGAAAGAAGAACTTTAGCACCTTCTCTTTGTTTCCTTCATCCTACCTATTGACTATCCATAATGGATTTCCAACATTGTTCCTATCACAAAAGATACTTGGGGACTTTACATCTACATTAACTTCCATGACCTTAACCTTTCCTATTAAAAAGATGACTTTCCTCTCCCAAGCATTGACCAACTAGTTGATATTACAGCTGGCCATGAGATGTTATCTCTTATGGATGGGTTTTGGGTTATAATCAAATATTAGTCGCTCTAGAAGATCAACACAAAACTACATTCATAACCCCTTGGGGACCTTCTACTATTGCGTCATTCCATTCAGCTTGAAAAATGTTGGTGCTACCTATCAGTGCGCTATAACTTACATCTTCCATGAAATCATGCATGACATATTGGAAGACTATGTCAATGACCTTCTTAGTAATTACAAGCGTCGCACCGAAAACTTGGCCATTCTTAAATTTATCTTCAACTTCATTATCCAATATTTTTTTCCTTCAATGAAAGAAGTGCATTTTCACAGTTCTCTTAGGTAAGCTCATTGGTTTCATCATCTCTTCGTGGGTATTGAAGTTGATCCCGCTAATATCAAGGAAATTCTTGACATGCCTCCACCTACTAACCTTTAACAACTTCATAGGTTGCAAGGAAAATTACAATCCATTTGATGCTTCATCTCCCAACTTTTAGATAGATTCCAACCATTTCATCACCTTCTTAAAAATGATGTTTCTTTCCAATTAAATG
Source organism: Taxus wallichiana var. yunnanensis (assembly GCA_018340775.1). Lineage (NCBI taxonomy): Eukaryota > Viridiplantae > Streptophyta > Pinopsida > Cupressales > Taxaceae > Taxus > Taxus wallichiana. The sequence goes on from CM031233.1 coordinate 58,768,348, forward strand.
ATAAGTGTCACCAAGCCTTGAAGTGTTGAAGAACTACCTTCTTCAACCTCATATTCTCATTCCACCTAAAGACAATCAACCTTTTTACCTTTACATTTTTTCTACTGACCATTCCTTGGGTGCCATGCTCACTCATCGTGATGAGTAGCATAAGGAACAAGTGGTTTATTACATAATCCATACTCTTCTAGACTATGAAACTCGGTACACTCATGCTGAAAATATTTTCTTAGCCCTATTATTTTTGGCCACCAAACTTCACCACTACCTTCTAAATCATAAAACACTTGTCGTTACCAACATTGACCCTCTTCATTACATGTATTATAAACCTTACTACCACTAATGCACCACTTTTTGGCTCATGCTTCTTGCAGACTTAGAGTTGGAGTTCATTCATGTTGATAAGAGAAAACACTTAGTTTAACTTACACACAGAGTCTATGTAGAAGAACAACATAGGAGAAAAGGCATGAAGGTATAGGAAGGTGTCACGCACGGAGGTGTAGAGTCAGACTTTCAGGACTTAGCCAATTTTGGAGATTAGGTCTATTCTTAGAGATTGGCGTGCGGAGCACACAAAGTGATGCCGAGACTTGCGTGCCACTCTTCATGGAGATTTTTGAAGAACATGTCAACTCACTCTTGCATGGGCATAAGCTAAGAATAGATCCACCACTATAGTTAACTATCAGCGATCTATAGATAGCATACTTGCATGTATGGCTATAGTTGTAAAAGGTGCGTGGTTGTTATTAGCATGCAACCTATTTCTAGTAGAGTTAAGTGGTGAAGGGCTAGTTCCCCACCCTATATATATGTAATGAATTACTTAGTAAAAAGAGAGATATACAGAGACACATGCTTTGAAGGATGAGAGATACATGAGTACATGAGACTGGATAATTGTAACAGATCCATGCACGCATGTCTGGTATTGTATGAAGCTTTTGTACTGTTGGTATGATGAATATATAAAGAATATTGGCCGAACAACAGTGTCTGATATGTTTTTTCAATGTATATTATTATTATCATGATGATTTACATTTAAGCACTTATAGATCTAGTTCAGTATAATGATGAATAGATGGATTAGTTTCTAAAAATATATGTTTACTACTTTATCATGCTACCATTCTCTCTATAAAGCAACTCTTAAGAGGGACTGGTACCTTTGTGTGCTTCGGTGAGCGCTCAGCCTAGGCTGAGTGATGTGCTAGTGTGACTAGGTGTTAACTAAGAATTCTAGGCTACATCATTGGTTTTGTTGTCGGGACCTCTTTTTCAGTTGTTTCAGAATGGTTTGCGATGAAGACATATCGGCTAACTTTGGTGAGCGTTGAAGAATGGATTCATGATCTAGAGGAAGAATACGCATGGAGGTTTGAAACTGGATCTAGATTTAGCGCACACACTTGGGTAGAGCAAAACCTATATGATAGTTTGTACAAAAGTTTCTTTGTTATCTTTCCAGTAGAATTATATGAGTGGTTGACTACATATGCATCTAAGTGGAATTGGAGGTATCGCACACTTGTTTGGACATAGGAGGAATTTCAAACACTATATGATGCTGACCTGAGCTGGACTCGTGTGGTAGATACCTGGTTTCATGGTGTCCTAAACAACTATATTTTGGAGTATTCAATTTTGAATTATTCGTGCCCGGAGGTAGTGGAGTTCCAGTTCCTATGGTATCCTAGAGGGATGTATTTGCAAGGTATTCCGCTGGCAATCAAAATACTAATGGTAACATTGAACTTGGAAGCTAAACCCATGGAAAGCTAAAAGAATCTCCATGCGCGGGGTAGGAACAGGATTGGTGAAGATGGTAGACCTAGTGGCAGCAAAGTAAAGGGAAGAGAGGCGGCTGAAGTATGATGAGGCGTGCGAGAGGGAATTATGCAAGAAACAAGAAATTACAAAACGGATGGTGTTGTGGAGAGAAATGGATCATGAAGGATTTGAGGCTCATGGGGAGGAAGAAGAGCAAGAGCATCAGAACTCCCCCATCTAGGAAAGCATGACAGAGAACCCTCTTGACCTCACATGGAAGCACGCCAGTAGATATGACCTGGGCCACGGGCACGCATCTAAGCCAACCTATTGACCGAGCCCTTGCACTTGGTTTTCCAATATCTAGTACTACATGTAAAAATAGTTTTAATTTAGGAAGTGAAAGTGCAAAAATAGGTCAGATGACAAGTACATCAATGACAACATAGACAACTTCATTATTCTTTGGGGGTATGTTTTTCGGCCCATCATCTACACAGAATATGAGCGCACCAAGTGTGGGATTCACCTCTAGAATTGGGACTACCTCACAAACTGTAGGGGTCCAGTATAGTACCATTGTAGGGACATAGGGGAGTGCATCCACGAGCCTTATTCCAAATCTTGGAGGAGGATAAGGTGGTATGGGTAGTACTAGTTCCGGTGGTTTGGGTGGTTTTGGAGGAAGAGGAAACCAAGGAGGTTCTAGGTCGGGTGGTCAAGGCCCGCAGCAACCCTAGAACATTTATATGGAGATTTCCCTTTGTCTCCTAGAGTACAAAGGTATCAAGGATGCTACTTGAACATGTTCATATGTGTGAAATATTATGGCGCGTGAAAGGTATTATGGCTTCTGAGTGTAAGGCAAGTCAATTTGCTACTACATTATAGGAACGCGTGCATAGCTGGTATAGGAAGTTTGATCCTAATCAAACTTGTATTGATTATGTAGCATTGAAAGATGCTTTCTTGAAAGAGTTCCATATCCCAGAGTTTGAGCAGAAGAGTATAAGCACACTCAAGGATATAAAGCAAGGCACTACTGAAAGTGTACGTGAGTATGATGCCCGTTTTAAAACACTTCTATCCAAACTCTCTTATGACATTCATGCAAGTTATCATGCACAATGGTTTGTCAGCAGATTTATTACCCCATTTTGAAGAGCACTATCACATAAAACTTATACCGAGCCGCACGAAGCATTGGGGGCTTTACTTTATGCCCAAGCAATTGGGAGTATTTACACCGGGTGTTAGTCCATTTTGGAAGATCGGATAACACTATGGAAAAATAGTTAGAGAAATTATCAGCAAACTCAGCTCATGAAATGCACTCAAGAATTTGGTGTACAAATTGTGAAGTGGAAGACCACACCAAGGATAGTTTCCCCATGAGAATGTACATTTTTTACTTGTTAGACTATGAGATTTGCCATTTGAATCATGATGCTAGTCACTACCCCCTACTACAACGTGCGATTAGGAAGAATGTATCCTCCTTTTGTAAAATTTGTAGGTCCATGACCCATGATACTAAGGATTGTAGATTGATTGGCCAGATCCATGATGCCATTGATATTGGGGTAAGACAAGCAAGTGTGGCTGATAATTCTAAAGGGAAGAATGAGCATCAGGATAGGGATTATAATAAAATGCACTATGACAGGAATGACGGAAGGTTTGAAGGGGTTTGTGAAAGGGGACAAGGATATCGAGGCGGATATGGAGGATGAGGCCGAGGTGGAGGAAGGAGTGAATTCCCTTGAGGAACTTGTTATACATGTGGTTCACCTGACCATTATAGGCACGAATGCCCATAGAATATTTCCTGTTCATTTTATGGAAAGGGGCATAGTTATGAAGAGTGTCCGGACTTGTATGAGCATCTCAGTAAGCAACACAAGCAAGAAAACAAGGGCACGGGGATGGTTAGAATCCAGCACTCTATAAATAATCGGTGGATGCCCAAGCTAACACCAACTTGAGGCGATAGAATCAAGATAACCACACGAGCTAAGGTGACACGCGTAAGAGAGGTGTTGCAACAGAAGTTGACAATCACTAGGGAGGAGGTTTTGCATGCTAGGTATCCAAATCCAGCTCATCAGAAAGAAGTCTATCAGGAAACGATGGAGGTCCTTAGAAGCCTTCAAGGTGAGATACAAGGTTTGAAAGAGCAGTCTTAGAAATTGGAGCACAAGGATACAGAACAGGCCCCATCGGATATTGACGACATCAGAGAGGTATGTAGAACATTACGCCAGGAGAATATTATTCTTTTATTAGGAAATTGGTTGAAAGGGAATACTCCATGCACAAGAACTGAGACTAAAAGACAAATACTTCATGTGAATCTTTCCCTCGATAGCATTGATTATGACAAGGAGATATATTTAAATGTTGTTGTGGACGAGTGGCTGTTGAGAAATATTTTGATTGACACAGGTGTGGAAGTAAATGTACTTACATTGGATGCATGGGAACAAATGGGGAGACCCCCATTGTAGCCATCATCTAATGTATTGTTCATGGCAAACAGAATGAAAGCTACTCCTATAGGAGTTTTGAAGGATGCATCTATCACTATACAAAGGGCCAAGTTCACAGGAGACTTTGAAGTGCTAGCGCTTGTGGAAGAAGATAGCTTCCCAGCTTTTCTTGGGTGCCCTTGGTGTTATACGAACAATGCTAATTTGAGGTTTAACAAGGGGTAGATTAGCTTCAAAAATAAGGAGGAAAGGGTTATAATATTGTTGACCGATGGGAAATCCATGCCATATGTGGAACCTTTAAGTGAAGAGGACTTGAACAGAATCTATATACGCACTATTCGGGACCCAGAGGTCCAGGATCCATCTAAGGAAGGAATCCTTCATTGGAAAGATTCTCAGTCAATTAGTGATACTACCAGTGTTGCTTGTGATAATTGGGCTCATGGCACTTATGAACTGGTGGGGCACAAAGTTAAGCACACGGTTGCTTACAAAAAGGGTTTTCACTCTATTCGATGTATAGGTCGCTCAGTACCCCACTATACTAGATCCGAAGATTTGGCTGGGTTCTTACAGGCCATGGAAATAAATTGGGCTGACCAGCTTAAACGATGAGATATGATGTCATATACTTTGGGCGGGACAGCCGCGTGTTGGTGGGTGGTCAATAGGGATAATCTCTTAGAGTGGGGAGTGATTGAGACGCCTTATCAACCACATTTTCAAGAATTAATGCACCTACAAAAATTTTCCCTTATCATGGTGATCAACCTGCTCAACATCATATCCAATAGTGTGAGAGACTCTGGACAATAGGACAGGAAGCATTACCACCCTCACTTTGGGTGCATCAGTTTTATTCTACTCTATAAGGTTACGTGCATGCTTGGTATGTATACACTGAATTACATCGTGACACTAACAATTGGAAAACTTTGACTATAGGGATGATCCAAACTTTTGACTTCTTTTCATCTACACCACCAGTGAACATAGCTTTAAGCTTTATCAAGCACTTAACCATGGGAGATAGTGGGAAAGTGGAAGAACTTATTCAGAATTATTTGGTGAGACAGAGACAGGGGCACATTTTGTGGATGAAGAAGATGATATCATATTACTTGAGCGCACTTCTCTAGAAAAAGATAAGGGGAAGATGGTTTACATAATTGATGAGGAGGAAGTTGAGCACTTAGATGTGGATCATTCACATGGAACACGTGAAGTGTTAGTAGTGCGGATGTAGATGTGTGCACATATCATGAACCTATGAAGACAACAAAGGTCAATATAGGCACATAAGCTAAACCTAAGGAGGTGATAATTGGGGATTACTGGTCAGAATCAAAGGTAGAAAAGATCATAGAGTTACTTTGAGACTATGAGGACTTATTCCCAAGAGGATACCATGAACTTAAAGGTGTGCATATATCACTCGGAGAAATGAAGATAAAGCTCAAGGAAGGTGCACGCCCTATTAGGAAGTGACCATATCGGATGAATCCCAATTTGCACGAGAAAGTAAAGGAGGAGATTGACAAGATGTTGAAATTTGGGATCATTCGACCATTGGATGAATCAGAATGGGTCAGTCCTATGGTGATAAGCATAAAAAAGGATGGTAGGATTTGAATTTGTGTTGATTATAGAGAGTTGAATGCAGCATGTGTTACAGATCCCTTTCCTATGCCATTCACAGAGGAAATATTAGGAGTGGCTGGGCGTGAGATATATTCATTTATAGATGGGTTTTTAGGGTATCATCAGGTTAGGATTGCCCCGAAAGATCAAGAGAAGACCACCTTCACTACTGAATGGGGAAGCTTTGCCTATACTATGATGCCCTTTGGATTGAAGAATGCACCTACTGTATTTTCAAGGATAGTGGTACAAGCCTTCAAGGATTTTATTAATAATTTCTTATAGGTCTATCTTGATGATTGGGTGCCTATGGGCTAATTAAGGATTATTATGACAATCTATGCTTAATGTTTGAATGATGTCGACAATTGAGTATCTCATTGAACATTAAGAAGTGCATCTTTGATACTCCCTTTGGCACACTTTTAGGACACATTATCTATAAGGAAGGGTTGCTTTGGTTGATCCAGCTAAAGTTGCAGTCATTATAGGCTTGAAAGCACCTACCAGTCAGCGTGAGGTGCGTAAATTTTTGGGTCATACAGGGTATTACAGGAAGTTTATAAAAGGGTATGCCAAATTTGTTGCGCCCTTAGAAGAATTACTTAGGGGAAAAGGTACATTCTACTGGGGGGAGTCACAACAGCACACGTTTGAGATATTGAAGGAGAAACTTACTATCGTGCCTATCTTGCACTTTCCTTCATGGGATAAACCTTTTCATGTTCATGTGGATGCCTCTGGCATAGCCATTGGTGTTGTCTTAGCTCAACCAGGAGAAGGTATTGTGGATCATCCCATTTTCTTTGCTAGTAGGAAGTTGACCCTTACGCGTAATATAATTATACCACTACAGAGCATGAGGCCTTGTCCATGATCTATGCCTTGCACAAATTTTGTCAGTATTTGTTGGCTACACCATTTTTGTTTTATACAGATCACATGGCATTAAATTATTTGGTGAACAAGCCTATTTTATAGGGGTGCATATGCAATGGATACTCTTATTTCAAGAGTTTGACTTTACGGTTGTGGTAAAACCAGGCAAAAGAAATTCTGGACCGGATCACTTGTCTAGAATTCAATCAGGAGAAGAGGCACAAACAATAGAAGAAACCACGTCGATGCACAATCAGTATAAGCTATAACACATGCCATCGAATTGAATGACATTGCTATCTTTTTAAGGACTAGTATGGCACCAGAAAGGCATGAAAGCTTTAGAGAAGAAGTAACTTGCTATTCGTGCAGCACCATTCATGTTAATCAGTGGTGATTTATACAAGTTAGGTAGAGACAAGGTGTTACACCGTTGTGTATTGGAGCATGAATGAAAGGATATAATGGAAGAAGCACATGGTGGTATTGCAGGTGGCCACTATGCAGGTGATGTAACAACACACAAGATCCTACTTGCTGGTTTGTGGTGGGAAACATTGTACAAGGATTATAAAGAGTATTGTAAGACATGTGACCATTGTCAACATCTTGGTTGACCAGGACAAAGGGATGAGATGCCTCTACGACCAATTACAAGTGCAAAACCCTTTGAGAAATGGGCAATTGAATTTTTCAGATCTATTTCACCAGCCATACGCAGGACTGGATCATGTTATGTCATCACTTGTACAGATTATCTTACCCGATGGGTAGAAGAAACACCTACTAAGGACTGCGATGGGTGCAATAGCCGTGTTCTTAGGGGAAAATATTCTTACAAGGTATGGTTGTCCTTTAAGTTTAACAAGTGATAGGGGCATACATTTCCTAAATGAGATAATAAGAATTCTTGTATATGAGTTTATGGTTGCCCACCATAAGACTACACCCTATCACCCTTGGGTAAATGGGACTGCTGAGGCTTTTAACAAATTTTTGAGCCACACATTGACCAATATTTGTGATGTTGGAAGGAAATATTGGGATGATAAAGTATATGCTATTCTTTGGACTTATAGAACTACATACAAAAGATTAAACAAAGCCACACCTTTTCAATTGGTGTTTGGTGTGGAAGTTGTTCTTCCTATAGAATTTATGTTACCCTATTTGCACATTGCACACGCTGGAGGTCTAGCTGATGAGCAAGCCTTGGAAGAATGGATTGAGAAAATGGTTCAACTAGATGAGCGCTAAGCCATTACACGTTGGAGTAAAAAAAAAGAGAAAGCGTGCCAAAAGGCATGGCATGATTGACACATTAAGGGCTCTAGACTCCATCTTTCATTGGGAAGTGTGCAATGTAGAAATAATGACATACAACAAACTAAAATTGTTTCCCTACCACTACTTGTAGGTCCTTTGGGATGCGCCACTCTTCTTCAAATGTTGGTCGGAGCCTGTCATACCACTTATATGCCCTTTGCTTTACATCATCTATCATAGCCCCCTTATATAGGTACTTGCTGAATCTTTCAGCTGGGGACTTGTTCTCCATGGGGTATTCCCATACTTTCTCCTTTGGTCCATCTGGTACTCCGATCTCCATGAATACTAGTGATAGTAGAACAGCCCCAAAGCTGATCTTCCCTCCTATGCACACTTCTTCGACTATTTTCTCTATAATATAGCCTGTAATGTTGTAGATTGTCCCTTCTGACATCTTACGCACCACATGTAACCACATAGTATTTACCTGTGACCACCGCTCCTGATCATTCAACTTGGTAACAAGGTGTGTTGTAGCTTGTACAACTGGACAATTCTTCAATTTGTCTATGTCCATTCCATGTGGACCCTTCAAGTACCCCAACTCCTATTTGGTCTTTACAATCGTGGCTTTATCTGTGAGATCACCTTTTATGTCTTCTCCGTGGCCTTCAAACCTATAAATTGATGAGACAAGCACATATGAAATTCTAACTCTGCGTCCTACAAAGTAGAAGAAGTCTTCGTGCACCCGCTCATGAGCCACTGATACAAGGGCTCATACTTCCTAAAATATGGAAGCTCATATAATTGGTAGACCCCAATTCTCTTCAAAATCTTCTCACCCGCATTGTCATATACTGGCATGTCATCCACCATGCAATTGTTTGTTCTAGCAGTGAGCAATGAATCGAGCTCCTTCTTATTCTCCAAAGTCATGTGATTGTATTCACTTACTTTTCTCTTTCTGATGGGTGAATCCCATTCTTGGCTAATGATGACTCCTTCTGGATATTGCATCTCTAAAAATGGCTTTCAAGTGCCATCTCTTCCTCCTCAACGACCACCTTCTTCTTTCCTTTTACTACTACTGCAGATGCCTTCTTTGGTGCCATTTTTACCTTACAAATGTCTCCTCTTCAACTCTACAACTCTGCGAATCAAACCCTAGCTCAATTCAATTATGCCCTAGGTGGAAACTTCGTAACCTAACTCTTTTCTATCTCCCTGCTTTTCTCAAACCCTTCACCACCGGGACACAAGCTTCTTGTCACACAAATCTGGTTATCACTCTTGGTTTCACACCCTTTGCACCTTAACTCGATCACTCAACTCTTCGCACTTGGCTCTTTTCTCAAATACTCTTAGTTGTAATGGTAAAAATGAATCCGCATCCCATCCTTATATAATTTTTTCAAATTTTGATGCATTTATTTCTCCTTCACCTACCAAATATCCCCTCATTCATTGACCAAATCCATTCATTCCACGTAGTACATCTTCACACCCAACTATAACCTTCTAGCATGCCTTCCTACCCTCTAGTCACAGACTTCTCTTCAGTGCACGCTCTTGCACCCAAGTACCTCATCATTGTACCTTCTCCTGGTAGCTATCATGGCCTCTATTTACCTCATGTTGTATTGTTCTTTCATTCGTCTCCATCCTAGGTCACTTTTGAGAAGTAATCTTGTTTTGACTTAAAGCACACCCGTAGTAGCTTATTCCTTTCACCTTTCAATTCCCACAATCTTTTTCTTGGATAACTACAACCACCCCACATGAAAAAGTATGTGCAGTCCTCTGCGCATAAACATTTTTTATACAGTAATTAGCTTTAGGTGTGCCAGCACACTTATTACACAAAAACAACAACTAAATTGACAAATCATAACAACAATGAAGGAAATACATTAAGGACATACAAAATTGAAAACCTAAACTAAATGGCAATACTTCCTTATTACAAACACCAAGAAGACTTATTTATAGTAGGGATTTTGCCTACTCCCCTTAAAGTAATTGGGTAACCATGTTCCATCAAGTGTTTCTAACTGGAAAGCACATGATTCAAGTATAGAAGTGATAACATACTACCCCAACCAATGTACTTTGAGATTTCTGGATGGCGTAAGAACTTGGAGTCATAAAATATTACCATTCATTCAATCTCAAACTTCTTATCCCTTATGTTTCACATGCCATGCCTTATGCCCGGCCTTTTCCTACTTCTAAATCCATCATCCTACGGCTCAACACTCATCTAGTTGAATCATATTTTTGATACGCTCTTCTAAATCCTATTCACCATCTAGACCTCTAACATGCACAATGCACAAAGAAGGTAACATAAATTCTATAGGGAGAACAACTTCCATGCCAAACACCAACTAAAATGATGTGGCTTTGTTCAATCTATTATAAGTTGTTTTATATGCCAAAAGAATAGCTGACACTTTTTCATCCCAATCCTTTCTTCCAACATCACAAATTTTTGTCAAAGTATGGCTCAAAATATTGTTAAAGGCCTCAACAGTTCCATTTTCCTGAAGATGATAAGGTTTATTTTTATGGTGTGAAACCATAAACTCATCTAATAGGATCCTAATTGTCTCATTCAAAAAGTGTGTACCTCTATCACTTGTCAAGATTAAGGGACATCCATATATTGTAAGAACATTCTCCCACAAAAACATAGCTACCGTAGTTGTCATATATAGTCTTTGGTAGGTGCTACTTCTGCCCATCATGTGAGATAATTTATGCAAGTAATGATATAGTGTGATCCAGTCCAGTGCACATTGGCTGGTGAAATAGGTCCTACAAAATCAATCGCCCATTTATCAAAGGGTTTGACACTAGTAATCAGTCTCAAAGGAATCTCATCTCTTTGCCCTGGTTTTCCTAGGTGCTGAAAATGATCACATGCCTTACAATATTCTTTACAATCCTTATACAATGTCTCCCACCATAATCCAGTAAGTAGGATCTTCTAGCAGTTGTATCACTGCATAATGGCCTCTTGAAATACCACCATGAGCTTCTTCCATGATATCCTTATGCTCATGCTCTAATACACAACGGCATAATACTTCATCTCTGCCTAACTTGTAGAGGTCACCACTAATTAACATAAATGGTGTCATGCATATATAGCAAGCTACTTATTTTCTAATGCTTTCATTCCTTCTAGTGCCATACCTATATGTAGAAAGACAACAATGTCTTCTAATTCCGTGGGTGTGCATTGTAACCTATATAATTGTGCATCCAACATTGTCTCTTCAATTTTCTATGCATCCTCTCCTGAATTGATTCTAGATAAATGATCTGGTCCAGAATTACTTTTCCCTGGCTTCACCACAATTGTGAAGTCAAACTCTTGAAATAGGAGCACCCATCTGCATATGCGCCCTAAGATGGAATTGTTTACCAAGTACTTCAAAGCCATGTGATCTTGTATAAAAAAATGGTGTTGCTAATAGCATCTTGTCAAAAATTTGTACAATGCATAGATCATTGACAATGCTTTGCGCTTTGTAGTTGTATAATTCCGTTCGAGTAGGAGTTAGCTTCCTACTAGCAAAATAGATTGGATGATCTATAATACCTTTTCTAGGTTGAGCTAATATAACACCCATGGCCATACCAAGCGTGTAAATGCACATGTAATGGTTTATCCCATGAGGGAAAACGTAGAATGGGCACGGTAGTAAGTTTCTCTTTTAATATCTCAAATGCATGTTGCTGTGGTTCTCCCTAATAAAATTTACCTTTCCCTTTCAGTAATTCTTCCAAGGGTGCAGCAATTTTGGCATACCCTTTTATGAATTTTCTATAATATCCTGTATGACCTAAAAATATCCACACCTCACTTTGATTGGTAGGTGCTTCTAGGTGTAAAATGACTGCAACCTTGGCTGGATCAACTAACAAACATTCCTTGCAGATTATATGTCCTAACAGTATCCCGAATGGCATAGAAAATATGCACTTCTTGATGTTCAAAGAGATACTTGTCTTTGTAGACTCACGACCCCTGGATGCAGAGATCGGGCTTCTAGGTTGATCACTCTAACATCCAAAGATATGATTGCACAACATGGAAACCTCTCTCCAAGTGTGGGGACTTGTGGCGAGAGAGGAATCTCTAGATTAGAGGCTAGTTCCTCAAACTCCTATGATTTAGATCTAATGCTTGCACAACCCACAGAGGTTCGATCCTAATCCTACTCTAACTCGCAAGGAGACAGGGTAGAAGTGCAAGAAATCAAACTAACTAAAGATGGTGATGCACCAAAAGGAGTGGTGAAACATATTTGTCATGTAAATAGACACGAGACCAAAGTTCACAACATAAAACATACACATACCTTGATAAGGTATAATTTAGTATCCGAAATGAAGCAAATAATACAAACAGAGAGATCGAAACCCATTCACAGAGCTTGCATTATCATTTCATTCCAAAAACATGCATTACACCCTCGAGAGGTAAAAGAAAACTGTTACATTCTTTGGAGAGGTCTAATCCTTGCATCAATCACTTGCTAAAGGTGAAAGAAGAAGTCTCAGTTAATCTTTCATATGCCCAAAAATGTTCCCCGTTTTAGAAATGAGCCAAATCTCACTTTTACAATGCAAGTGGTCGAGCCCAAGGACAAAAAAACGCGTACAAAAACATGAGAACCCATCCCTCCTTAATCTGCAGATGCATTAAAATGGCATAGGGGACCTTAAAAACCCATACCTGTCACTTTTACCGAATTACGGAGAATGCGACCCATTCTCGCATTAAATCTAGTCATTTGAAATGTCACTTGCCATGAACATGCGTCAAAGCCGTTTCTCAATTTTCTCTCTCAAGGACTACACCAAAATTCAATATTAACCCTATAATCACGTAGATAATTTCATAAGCTTTCATTGATATAAAGAACGTGCAAATCTCGAGCTCTGATCGAAAGATATGTCGATTTGAAGATTTAGGGCACAAAACAGGTGAAAACGTGTTTTGAAAATATTTCCCGCACTCTGCCACCTGGATGACATGTGTCAAGCGCTGATTGGATGTGTAATTCTCTCTCCTTCCCTACTTCATTGGACACATGTCCTCTTTTTATTGGCTCGGTTCAGTGCTTGAAACCTTGCCCTTTGACTTTTGGACTTTCTCCCTTGTGACACGTGTCGTGATTTGATTGGTCCATGGGTCTCCCATTAGATGCTTTTTGTGCCCTTCACGTACATCTGTCTGTCCGATGTCCCAAACTGTTTGGGAAAAAAACTCTCAATCCACCCGAAATGGGCTTCCTTGTCCCTCATTCGGCCGATGACATGTGGCGTTACTTGATTGGCTTTTGGCTCCTTCTTTATCCGCGCCCCACGCGCCCTTTGTCCCAATTTGTCCCCGTCTTTGAAGTTCCCGCTTCGCCGAACTGCCTGCTGGTTCGCGTCCTTCACGCCCATTTGTTCCAACTGCCCTGCATCGTCTGGGACAAATTCTTCTGAACCACCCGAAATGGGCTTCCTTTTCTCTCGGTACGCTTCACCTTTTCAAGCGTCCTCACGGCCCGTATGTCCCAAACCGCTTAGTGCAAAAAGTTCTCCCTTTCGGCTGAAACGAACTCGGTTGCGCCCCTTTCGCGTCCATTTGTTCCAACCTTCACTCGGAGTAGTTAGTCGATTTTCTTCTCCTTCTGGCCAAAAAAATTTTCCTTCCACATCCCACGCGTCCCGACGGCCGGATGTTCCTTTGCCTACTAAAACACTTTGTGCGGCCTTTCTCGATTTCGCGCCCACTTTTTGTTGACGTCCCTCATGTCTTAAGGATCTTCCCACGAGGACTAGGACTTAGCCAATTTTCACAATTTTTTCTGGCCCAAGCTTTTTTTTTGCAGCCTTTTCACCTTTTCTCAGAACTTTCTCTTTTCAACCTGGACAGGAGAGTTAGAAAAAAATCTGAGGGGACCCTAGGAACATGATTTTTGCCCTGAATCCATCCATTTTCCTGGGACTTGAGAATTCTGATGTATGTTATCAAATCAACCCTCGGGGGGTGAATTTGGATAACAGATACTCAATTATCTACATCATTCAAACATTAAGCACAAATTGTCACAATGATCTTTCACAAGCCCATATACTGTCCAATCATCTAAGTAGACCTATAAGAAGTTGTGAATAAAATCCTTGAATGCTTGAACAACTATGTGTGAGAATACAGCAAGCACGTTTTTCAATCTAAAGGGCATCACAGTATAGGCAAGAATGCCCCATTTAGTAGTAAATGTTGTCTTTTCTTGATCCTCCTGAGAAATCCTAACCTGATGATACCAAGAAAATCCATCTGTGAAGGAATATATTTTGCGCCCTACAACTCCTAGTATTTCCTTAGTGAATGGCATAGGGAATGGATTTGTGATGCATGCATCATTTATCTCATTATAGTCCACACATATCCTAATCCATTCATACTTCTTGATACTGATCACCATTGGGCAAACCCATTCTGACTCATCAAGGGGCTTGATAATTCCAGATTTCAACATTTTATCAATTTCTTCTTTTACCTTTTTGTGCAAATTAGGATTCATTCTATAAGGTCTCTTTCTAACTAGATGTGTACCGTTATTAAGTTTGATCTTCATTTTCCCAAGTGATTCATGCACACCTTTAAGTTCATGATATCCTTGAGGGAATAAGTCCTGATAATCCCTGAGTAACTTGATGATCTTTGTTACCTCTGAATCTGACCAAGTAATCTCCAATTATGGCCTCCTTAGGCTCATCCTTTGACCCTATATTCACCTTATTTGTCTTCATGGGTTCATGGTAGTCACATGTATCCTTTTCTGCGCACTATCCAATACCTTACACACCCCACGTGAATGTTCAATATCTAGGTTCTCAACTTCCTCGTTATCCATGATGTAAACCATCTTTTGTTTCTCTTTCTCAAGGCAAGCATGTTCAAGTAGTATGGAGTCCATTTCTTCTTCCTTTTCAAAACATGCTCCAAACGTTGCCTCACTAAATAATTCATGTATATTCTCTTCTAATTTTTCACTATCTCCCATAGTTAAGCACTTGAAAAATTTTAATGCCTCTGCTACAAGAGGTTTAGTTGAGAAGTAGTCAAAATTCGTGATCATACCTATAGTCAAATCTTGCCAGGTTCTAGGTTTCTCAATGTAATTCTTCATATACATACCAAGCATGTGTGCATCCTTGTAGCATAGAATACAATCTATGCACCCAAAGTGAGGGTGATAATAATTCCTTTCCTACTTTGTCCAAAGTCTCTCACACTCGCTTTGAATGTGATGTTGAACATATTGATCACCATGATAAGTACATATTTGCATAGGTACACTCTTCCTTATAAACCTAGTAGACAAAGTGACTCCAATCTCTTCCTAGTGTATAAGATTATCTCTTGGACTACCCACCAAAGGTGTGTTGATGTCATGTGTAGTGTATATACTAACATATCTCTCCTTTTAACTTGATTTGTCCACTTTGTGATTCCATGGCCTTCAAAAACGCAAGAAGATCTTTTGTCTCTATATACCAAGGTACTATGCTACCTATCCATCAATTAAATGATGTCCATTCTCGCGTCAACCATGCTTTTCACCTCACTCCCTACTAATTCATATGTACCATGAGCCCAATTTTTGTAAGCAATACTCATAGTATCACTAATAGAATGAGAATATTCCCACCGTAGGAAGCCTTCTTTTGATGGATCATTGACCTCTGGGTCCTAAATAAAGCACGTACATAGACTCTGTTTAAATCCTCCTCACTTAGAGGTTCAACATATGGTGTAGACTTCCCATCCATCAAAGGTATCACAACCCTTTCCTCCTTATTTTCAAAGATTATATACCCCTTATTGAATCTCAAGTCAAGATTATTTGCATAACACCAAGGGCATCCAAGCAAGGCTAGAAAATTCTCTTTCTACAAGTGCTAATACCTCAAAATCCCCAAAAGTGAACTTGGACCCTTATATAGTTATAGATGCATCTTTCAAAACCCCTATGGGAGTGGCCTTAGTCCTGGTTTTTCCATAAATAACACATTAGATGATGGCTCCAATGAGGCCTCCCCATTTGTACCCATGCATCTAATGTAAGCACATTTACCTCCTCACCATGTATCAATCAATATGTTTCTCAACAGCCACCCATCCACAACAAAGATTTAGAGTAATTTATTTTTCATAGTCAATGCTATTAAGGGGAATATTTGCATGCAAAATCTGCCATCCGGTCTCAAGACTTGCACATGGAGTGTTCCCTTTTAACCAACTTCCTAATAGTGGAATAATGTTCTCCTAGTGCAACATCTTACACACCTCTTGTAAATCATCGATATCAGTTTGGATTGTCTCTGATGCTTTATTTTTCTCCTTTAGGTACTGTATCTCACCCTGAATATTCCTTAGCACTTCTATGGTATCCTAGTAAACTTCCTTCTGATGAGTAGGATCTGGGTACCTCACATGCAAAACCTCCTCCTTGGTGATCATAGGCTTCTGGTGCAATACCTCTCTCATGTGTGTTGCTTCAACACGTGTAGTAATCTTCACTATCAATGCCTTAGGTCCTTCTTTATCTTGGGCATCCACTAATCTTCTACCATGCATTGGATTCTAACCATCCGACGCCTTTGTTTTCTTTCTTATGTTGCTTACTCAGATGCTCATATAAGTCTAGGGCACTCTTCATAGCTATGGTTCTTCCCACAAAATAACATGCAATATTCTGAGGACATTCACACCTATAGTGGTTAGGATATCCACACGTATAACATGTTCCATGAGGGAACTCATCTTCCTCCACCATGGCCTCATCCTCCATATCCACCATGATATCCATGTCCCCTTCCATAACCTCCTTCAAAACAACCTCACTCCTATTATAGCACATTTGATTATGATCTTGATCCTGGTGTTCATTCTTACCCTTAGAATTATCTGATTATACTTGTCTGTCATACCCAAGGTCTATAACATCCTAGATCTAACCAATCAGCCGACAATCCTTAGTATCATGGGTCGTGGACCTACAAATTTTGCAAAAGTAAGATACATTCTTCCTTATCACATGTTGTAACAAAGGACAATGACTAGCATCATGATTCAAATGAAAAATTTCACAGTCCAATAATAGTGAGCATATAGATCTGTGAGGGAAACTATCCTTGGTGTGACCTTCCACTTCACAATCTGTACACCAAATTCCTAAGTGTGTTTCATGGGCTGAATTTTCTTATAGCTTCTCTAACTACTTTTCCATAGCTGCAATTTGTGCCTCTAGGAATGGACTAACACCAGTGTTAATGCTCCCAACTACCTCAACACACAAAGCTACTTCCAGTGCTTTACACAGATCAGTGTATGTCTTATGTGACAGCGCCCTTCTAAAAGGTGTAATCAATCCTCCAACAAACCACTGTGCATGTTGGCTAGCATGAATATCATAAGATAGCTTAGATATAAGTGTCCTAAAACAAGCATCATACTCATGTACACTCTCAGTAGTGCCTTACTTGATATCCTTGAGCACACTTATACTCTTCTACTCAAACTTAGGGATATGTAACTCTTTCAGGAAAACATCTCTCAATGTTGCATAATCCACGAAATTTTGATCAGGGTCAAACTTCCTATACCAACTATGTGCACACCCCTATAATGTAGTGGAAAATTGACTTTCCTTTCACTCAGCAGCTGTGATCCCTTTAGCGTGCCACAAGATTTCACACATATGCACATGTTCGGTAGCATCCTCTATACCTCTATACTCCGGGAGATGAAGATAAATATCCATATATATATTGTGGTTGTTACAGGACCTTGACCACCTAATCTGGAACCTCCTATGTTCCCTCTACCTCCGTAACTACTAGACCCACCGTAACGAGAACCACCTATACCTCCTAATCTGCTACCTATGGTTGGAATAGGGCCTATAGATGTACTCCCATGCTCTAACATAGTAGTACTATACTATACCCCTATATTTTGTGAGGTAGTTCCACTTCTAGAGGTAAATCCAACATTCTCGTATGCTCACATTCTATGCAGATGGTGCACCTAAGAATGCTCCTCCAAATGACATTGAATTTGTATGTCCTGCCATTGATGTACTTGATCCTTGACTTACTCCTACTCTCCTACTTCCCAAGTTAATTTGTTGGTTACTTGTCGTACTAGATACTGAAAAACCAAGTGCAAGGGCTAGGTCACCAAGTGTATTAAGATGCGTGCCTATGGTCCAAGTAGTCTCTACTAGCGCACTTCCATGTGTGGCCAAGGGGGATCTCCATCATGCTTTCCAAGATGGGGGAGTTCTTGATGCTCTAGCTCCACATCTTCTACGTGAACTATAAATCCTTCACGAGCCATCTCTCTCCTCCATGCCATACTCTCTACAATGGAACACTACTTCTCTATCTCCCTCTTATGTGCCTCATTATACTTAATTTTCCTTTCCTCTCTCTACTTCTCTACCACTAGGTCTGCCATCTTAAACCAAACCTATTTCTGCCCTCATGCATGGTGAAGTTTAGGTAGCCATCGGTTTACTCTCCAGGTTAAAATTTACCATTAAGATCTTGATCACCAGTGGAATACCTTGCAAATATGTCCCTCTTGGATACCAAAAAAACTAGAATTCAGCTACCTCTAGGCAAGAGTACGTTGAAATTGAATATTCCATAATATAACTATTTAGAACACCACAAAACCACGTATCCAACATGTGAGTCCAGATTAGATCAGCATCATAAAGGGCCTGAAATTATTCCCGTGTCTAGAAAAGTGCGCAATACCTCCAATTCCACTTGAGATGCATAAGTAGTAAGCCACTCGTATAGTTATACTGGAAATATAGTGAAAAATCTCTCATATAAGTTGTCATACATGTTCTATTCTACCCAAGTGCATGCATTAAACTCAGATCCACTATTGAACCATCGTGCATATTCTTCCTCCAGATCATGTATCCATTCCTCAATACTTTCTAGAGTTAACCGACGCCTTCATCACGAATCATCCTAAAACAACTAAAAAAGTGGTCCTGCAATGGAACCAATGATGCAGCCTAGAATTTACCAAATAACACCCTAGTTGCACTAGCACATCATTCAACCTAGACTGAGCACTCACCCAAAGTGCGTAAAGGTACCAGTTCCCTCTTTAGGGTTGCTATAACAAGATGTTAACATGATGAAGGAAGAAACATATAGATTCATAACTAATCCATCATTCTACAATGCATACGCCTTAGATCTATGAAAGAACAAGCTTAAATTAATCATATTTAGCATTAATAACATGCACTATTTAACTACACATAGAATGACACTTAGATTCAGCTAATATCTTCCATCTATTATTAAATACAGAATCTCCTTACAGTATTGTCAATCTATACGAAGGCGCGTATGGAATTTATACAGTGAGTCAGTCATATGTGTATATTCTCTGTTACACATACATACATCTCACACATTCATACATCCAGCTCTCTCTCTCGTACTATGTACCTAACATCATATATATGTAGGGTGGGGACTTTGCCTTCACCGCTTATCTTTTCCAGAAATAGGCCGCATGTTATTTATAGCCATATGCCATTTAAAATCATAGCCACACATGCAATTTTGCTATCTATAGTCCTCTTGTAGTTAACTATGTGTCAATTCTCATCTCATCTCATCTCCATACATAAATGCTTTGATCTACTTCTCCAAATATAGACAATGCATGATGTGCACATATCTGCATAGTTGATGTGTTCCACACGCCATCTTCTAAAAATAGGTCTTCATGCTCAAAAGTGGCTAAGTCCTAAAATCTGAACTTACCTTCCGCGTGTGGGTCCTTCCTATCCTTCTGCACCCTTAGTCTCGGGCCTTCTATCCCGTGCAAGTGACTCCTTGTGTGATCTTTGACAATTATTTTTGATCAACATGACCTAATTAGGGAAAATCATACAAGATTATTGTTTTTTCAGTTGTAGCAATTTATAAACTACATGTAATTTGCATTTATGTGTGTTGTTATAGAATGTAACACCTCACATAAACTATCATTCCATGTTCATATTCAGTAAGAAAACATAGTTTCCTAAAGGACTAATGCATTTCGATGATGAATGCAGGAATCATAGTTTAGGTGAAATGTTATATTTAGGAGTAGCAAGCAGAGTTACAGTTATATGGAATTGAGAAGAGTTCATTATTAAGTTACAGGTACATTAAATCTCATTATTTCTTTATGTTTAAATACTATTAATCATGTGATTGAGTTTTTATTTCATTATACAATCAATACATATCATAAAAGTTGAATGCAAAAAGAAATGGACAACTCAATTATAGAAGTTAATGTTATTTATTCATTAAGAAATTCAAGTGTTTCCCACACAATCCATGGGATGTAACTTATATGTACTAGAAATAAAAGAAGCATATACTTAAAACTATAAGAAAATAGAGAGAGAAGAAACCCATCATTTCCTAATTGGGTTAGTTCTCTTGTGCTCCTTGTATTACTTCATCTTCAATTGCTTCATCCTCATCTCCAGTTCCTAGCAACAGGTACCTATGGACATATAATACATACTATTAGAGCTCTAGGTTTGATCTATATCCATGTGTTTACAATTTCAAGTAGCTGAATATTTTAATGAAGGCACATATAAGATACATGAAAGAAAAATCAGAAAGTACATACTGTTAGAGCTCTAGGGGTCTCCAACTACTATTTTTAAAAATAAAGACAAAAAAAGAGAATGAATGACAAGGTGCAAGGAAGATTGCAGGCCTCTATCTTTCTAACTAGTTGTTGAGTGTGTAGGTACATTACTCATATGCATTCAAGACAGATGTAACAAAATTACAGATTTCAAGGGAATTTAGTAATGCATTTCCAACTTATGATCAAGCTTCAAGTTTTAGGTAGAAGAAAGATATCCATTCAAAAGTATGATTCCAAACACTATTTCAGATTTTAAAGTTTTCTTGGAGAATAATTACAGACACCCTATCTTAAAATAGAATTCCACATCCAATTTTTTTACAATATTATAGTCTTGATAACTGAGATTAAGTATTAAGAATGCATTCAAAATTACAACTTATCAAGGTTGTGGAGCAATGACAAGATGATCAAATAATATGCATTCATTCAGCAAATTTCAGAAATAACAAATCACATCCCAAAGGCAACTATCTCTCATATAGAATTTTAGTCAGAATTCAAAGTTCAACATGCCATGATATGTTCAAGAAGCTAGTTTCAATGCAAATGGAAAGTCAAAATCATAACAAGTATGATGAGGAATATCACTACCTCCACATCAAGTCAAAACAAAAAGAATGGCATTCAATAGTTGATGAAATACCAAGAGCTTGAAGTGCTTTAAATTTTTCATATTACCAGCTACAGGAAGAGTACAAAATCGTTCATAACAAGCATGTGGGAATAGGAACAGACAGTAACTCAAAGAATCATATCAATTGAAGCACACAACTATACAAATCTATAGCATAAAAATGATATAAATTTGTAAAAATGGTTTCCAAATTCATCACTCTCAAATGCATTACAGAGTTCACAAAAATAAGCATAAATGGAATGATGTTGGAGATTCAATTTTTCCTAATTTGTATGCCTAACTATGAGCTTAAATTATAGCTTACTATATGTTTCAACCAATAACATAAGTTTGAGGATGAGTTCCAAGGAATAATTGGTATACAATGTTACTTGTTGTTGCAAGCAAAGTGCAAGCTAATGTTCAAACTTTTGAAACCATTTCAAATCCTTGTGTTAGATAAAATGAAAAAAAAACCCAGCTGATTCATTGTATATGTATAAGAGAAATAGTGCAAACCAAAATAAAAATTGGGCATTCAAACACTTAGAGTTAGAATGATGCATTGTCATCAACAAACATAAAGAATAGAGCCAAATCATGGTTGAATCATCTCAGGCCAACAAGTATCAAAAAGTATCAATGGGGTTAATTCTATTCAAGCCAATTGAAATATTTGAAGCACATTCCGAATGAAGACTACAACATCAAGTACACAAGAATTTGTGAACACAAATGGTGAATATCAAATCCTTAGATTGCAAATATACATCCACAATTGAAAGAGAGTAAAATATAGATTATTGATCAAGAATGTTAGGTTTCAAGCACAATTTTCCAAATACAATAGAATAATAATGATGAATGCCATTAAAGCCATTAGTTACATAATTGTTCTTTTTGGATTTGTTAAAAAGACAAAGGGTTGTGAACTATAACTCAAATTCACTTCGATTGGAAAAAGAGCTTGCAATATTATTCAAGTTTGAAAAATAGAAAATCAAATTTTTCATGATGAAATATTCCACAGAGAAGAATCACAAAGATATTGGAAAATATACAACTGGAAGTACTACGCTAAATCCACCTCAGGATCTAAAAGAGGTAACAATTCAAATTTATAGCCTCAAAAACAAAACTATATTAGAGATATCCATAGGAGTTCCATATACGGAGGAATCACTTTCATTAACAAACATAAACTATGAGATGTATAATTATGCCATAAGTATAAAGCTATGGATTTCAAGAGGATTTTGAAGACTACAAACCAGATATACAATTGTTCAAAGGAGAAATATGTCTATTTTCTTCTCTAGAAGCTTCATTATTTTGTACCATAGTGAATTTTATGTAGCATATTGTATGCAGAACAACCAAGCTCATAAAGAGCCATAAAAATCAAAACTGAACTCGCATTCAAATGAAAAACCTTGTCGAGCTCAAACAAATCAGATCCTTGAAGGGGAAACATGAAAATGATCAAATGGTAAGCCCCTATCTAGGAAAAAACAACATTTCAACAGAAAATGACAAGTTTTATAGA
Source organism: Taxus wallichiana var. yunnanensis (assembly GCA_018340775.1). NCBI lineage: Eukaryota > Viridiplantae > Streptophyta > Pinopsida > Cupressales > Taxaceae > Taxus > Taxus wallichiana. Next base: position 58,791,348 of record CM031233.1, read on the forward strand.
TGCAGAGTTGGGGTTTGAGATGCTAACTTACACAGAGATATTAAAGCCATAGTCATGAACTCGGTGGAGGAAATATCTAGAAACCCCAAGAAATTCTACATGATCGAAACAAAGACATATAAAGCTTTTCCGAATGAACAACTCATGGGCCTTAAAACATTGATCTACCCAGATTGATTGAAAGCATCAATATGACAGGTGAAAACCCTACTCAATGAGAGAAATAAAATCTACAGCTCGTAGAGGGCAATCTTGCAAAGTTTTAAAATCTCGAGAAGAACACAAAATATAGATTTTTATTCTAAAATAAAGCCCAAATGAAGAAAATAGAGGTCATACCTTCAAACATCATGCACTCTTCAAATAACTAAATAGGTTTTCACAACGATCTTGTCCAACTAGTACAAACCCTCATAACAATGAAATGACTCATCCCATAGGCACAAAAGCCCCAAATCTACAAATACAGACCATGCAAGTAAAATCACCACAAATCCATTTTGAATTCAAAAGGAGAAAAAATGAGAGCTTACAATAAATTATTCGAACCAGGGGCTCAAGATGCAGAACTCTTACACAACTATGGTGGTCACGAAGACCCATCAACCTTATCACTATGAAATGCAAGATAGAAAACAAAAGAAATAATGATTTCTAACCCCGGGAAGTAGAATCCATGAGTACCGAGAATAACATCTCTAAGAACCCCACTTGCTAAGGCCGAAAAAATGGTGTCCAAAATAGATCAAATGAAGCTTTCCGTGAGATCAATGACGTCCTCCAGCAAAGAAATGATGTAAGAAAAAAACCACAAGTTTCAAAGACAAACAAAATAATAGAGTTTAAAAAGCATACTTAGAGAAAACCCTCCAATGGCTCCAATATAAGAAAATACAACTTCACAAATCACGTAAATCAACGGTATGATCATATAGCCAATTATCCATAACATATTTATGTGATTCTAGCTCAACCTAGAAAGGGAAAGTTGAATGATCAGATCCAGATAAAGAAATTATAATACTTAGATATATTATCGTAGTGGAATATAAATCAGAACTTTCCCCTCTAAATGGTGAACCAAACAAGATAAAAGATCCAAAACCATCTCAATGGTGGCCACAATGAAACTTTTTCCAGAGTTACCTTAGGGCTCAAATATTCCATAATGGAAAATGCAAAATGATAGGGTTTGAGATTGTTTTTCACCCCTTAACTCAACCAACAAGTTAGAAAAATCTACCAGAGCCAAGATTTGTGCATGTGGTGGATACATCACAAAGCCCTAACTAGATTTGGTTTAGTCTTGAATGAAGAGTTACCGACATCACTAAGGGTCAAAGAAATGTGGGGAGGGGGTCTATTTTGCCCACTCATGATTATGTCCAAATCATTGTATATGCAAATTGAAAATCAAGGGGGCGACCACCTAAGGAGATATTTGATTTTTTTATTTAATCATATTATATGCTAAAGACCAATGATCAAAAAGGATAAGCCCCATGATTATTTAATCATATTATATACCACATTGCCAAGGTCCCAAAATGATTATTAACCCAAAGATTATGCCAAGTAATATATGGTCAAAATATATGCTAAATGCCAAAGTCGAAAAGGAGCAATGATTACCTTAAACTTATCAAAAATTACCTTAATCTGGTCAAAGGTCTCGTGCCAAGAAGGATGTGAAGTTAAAAGGAGAGTTCTTTTTTTACATATGTGAGGAGGTGGTCCCCACAGGGTGAATCAGTGAGAATGGAGTATTTTGCTAAGATAAGGAAATCAAAACATTATTTAGCAGGAATATTTTTTGCATGCCTCCATAAGAGGACATATCAGAGAAGAAGACCGAAATACCCTTGCAAGTGGGTGAATACATAGAGGTCAACATCAACAAAGATATGATTAATTTAATCATACTACAAGAAGATAAAAGTATGTACTTGCATTAGAGGAGACTTGCACAACAATCAAGAGCTATTATTAGCTAAATTATTCACCCAATTTTATTCATTGTATTTAAAATAGAGAAGTCAACTACACTTTGACTAAAGTGTAAATTTGTAACTAAGGCTATTAATGCCTCATTGTAATCAACATGTCTATTTTTATTCCTTTATTTATTCATGATAAAGGGATAAAATTAGCATGAATGGGCGAGTACAAATTTTAGCCTATTTTTAGGAGGGGTTGGGTAATGTTTTTTTCTATATATTATGTGTAATTACAAGGCACAAAGGATGAATTTTGGACATAGGAGTGTTAAAGCATATTTTTCTGCTATTTTTCCTTGAATGAGAACTATTTTTGGCCTTTCCATTTATTTTTAGTGGTGTGTATCTTTCCATTAATTCTTGTGAATGTCAATTCCTTGATTAATCATCTTACATTACTCTGCAAATCTGTATTTTTCTACATAGTCTTAGTGTACATGTTTAGTTTTTCATGTTGTTGCGATTTATCCCTCAATACATAAGTGTTTTTCCTTAATATTCTACTAAAAACCATTGGTTCGTGCATCTAAAACTCATTCTTAATTTTATTTTTCATATACTCAATCAAAACCCTCAATAATTTTGGTGTATCACCCTTTTCAATTGCATTTACAAATCATCTTTTACAAAAAAACCTCAAAACAACTAGTGTAGGATACATCAATAAGGAAATGACCTTGATACTCGAGACTCACCTTAATAATAGGTATAACCACAAACCCGAGGTGTTTCAATTGTATTTACCAAAGTGAGATATCAAGCAGGCTTAGAACCACTGATGTCATATCTCAACTAGGGTGCACTTTCGATAGATACCAATTTTTAGCATGCTCAGTGGGATGAGAAATACTATTGATGTGTTCTTAAGATTGAAGATCCAAATAAAACTTGTATGACGACTCCATAAATCTAATTTGATATCAATACAACACTTTTCAACATCATTAAATTTTTCAGTTGTAGTTTTAAGGTATTTTTCAAGAAAATTAGTTCTATTATTCTATTATTATCACTATTTTTTGTGAGCAGTTGGCCTATTTTTCATAGTTTCAATATTTTATGAGGTCCCACAGCCATGAACCCTCATTTTTAGTAGTATTATTAGCCAAACCAACAACCTTTTTATCCACTTTCCCCTTCAGATCAGTTTTATAACCCCTATCAAAATGAATATCCTTATGACCCAAACCTTGGAAATCAATATGATTATCAATATGATGATCATTACGCTATTCAAGTTCAAATTTATGTAGAGGGTTATGATGATTGTGAAAGGAAAAGAGATCTTGAGATTGAGCTTAATGAACTCAAGAATTCATTTTTAGTGGCAAGAAACTATATGAGAAATCATTGCGGTGAAGAATGACAGCATCGAGTTGTGGAACCCTATCAATGGGATGTTCCCACTTACCTTCCCTATCAAATTCCAGTGCCCATAGACCCTCCTTGCCATCCAATGTATCCTATTCCTCAATTTCCAAATTATCAAGTTGTTGTGATTCCTACTTTTTGTACCCCACAACCATATACTGAAATTAAAATTAAGTGTCCAAGATAGTGTTTAGATGTTGTTCTAAATGTAGACTTTATACCCCATCCTCTTGTTCAAAATTTTCCAAATTAAGCCTAAAATTAATCCCGAGTCCTCCTCCTTTACCTCGTAGTTCTAGTACATGAAAGACAATCAAAATATCATCAAGGAGGGGTAGCCAAAAGACAACAACATGCTGGATTTTTTGTAGAATTTTTATAGATGGGTGTCAAATTTTTAATTTGTTTTCATTCCAGAGTTAGATAAAGAACCAATGTAAAAGGTATAGTATATTTTTCCAAAGAAATCAACAAAAGTTGGAATATGATCAGCAATCTACATATTCTAAGTGTAGTGTGCATGAGGGAACCATACTCACGTATATTACAATCTTATCAAAAGAGGATGGATCAGTTTCAAATAAAAAGGAGGTTGAGATCCAAGGAAAGTGTGTTTTAGATTTACAACTTGAAGAGGTTGATTTCTTGTCAGATTTGGAAAATTGTATAGGTGAAGAACAACATATAGAACTCACTGATTTTGCAGTTTCATCATTCAAAGAGCCTCTGGGTTGCTAAGGTTTCTCTTGTACTTGAAAAAGAGAAAGAAGTTTTATTGGATGCAGATATTTTTTATCCCCTCTTGGAAGAACCATTTTTGGAGAAGAATATGTCAGAACAACATGCTGCCCAGATCAAATCTTGTGTAGAAAAATGAGACAAATTTTATCTTACATATTTTGTGTCAAATTAGAATGATCAAGAGGAAAGATCAGTTGTGGTACAATAGTTTGAAAGAGTTGAAACGTGTTTAGATCAGCTTTAGAATGTCCTAAAAGATGATAAAGAACAACAATTTCACATAAATGTCAATGATGAAGAAGAAGATGATCTTGAGTTTTTAGACTACACCATGTATTTGGATAGTTCCTATGAAGAAGAAGGAGATGATCTTGAGTTTTTAGAATGCATGGAGGATCTGAGTAATGTAGAAGAATTTGATAGTACTTGCTAAAAAATCACTCACAACAGTCATAGAACAACAACTTGTAGAGCAAAAATAACCCTTAAAGTAGTTTCAAGATGAGTTACAACAGTTGGAAGACACAAAACAACTTCATAAAGAGCTCATGGTTGAAAAATGATGTTCATGATTCAAATCAGATCAAAACATACAGCTTATTCATTATTAGGAGGCCTTGTCCTATTCAGAATTTGGCTAATTCTCATCTAGTTACAACAGTTCCAGATTTCATGCTTATCTTAGAGCACAAAAGAGATTTTCATGTTCTCAGTAACAAGCCTCAAATTATGCTAGAACAACTTACAAATCAGATAGAGGTGTTTCTCAATTTTTGTACTGATCTGATGAACAAAATAAAGGTACATATCTTGTTTCTAGCTTTGTCACTTTGCCGGTTTTTAGAGCTAAATTCATGGCCTCATTTTTGGAGAAAGGGAAGATACTTTTCGATGCATGTTTTAGGTTTCGTTTAGCTTCATTTTGTTGTTGGTTAGATTAGGGTAGATTAGGATTTCCTTTCAATAAGTTTAGTTCATGCACATTGCAACTTTTCAATTCAATAAGTGCACTTGTGAACATGATTTGGTTTACTGATCCTTTCCCGCATTTATTTTGTTTTTCAAAAGGGTCAATTTTCAAAAGGGAAGATTTTGGTTATATTATTTGACTCCATGCCTAATGGAAAAGAGCAAGGCACTTTGGTTTTGAATCTTTTAGGCAAATTTCCTCATAGGATCACTAGAAATGTTGATAATTTTTGCACTAGTGCAAAAATGGTCAACTCGAAACTTTATTTACAAAGGAAGGCATTGATGAAATGGACCTAACTATGGGAAAATCATACATTTTTATTGTGTTTTCAGTTGTAGCAATTGATTAACTACATGTAATATGTAGCTATGTGTGTTGTTATAGAATGTAACACCTCACATAAACTGCCATTACATCATCATCTTCAAGCAAGGAAACATAAAATCCCGAAGGACTAAACCAATGCCTTGATGAATGTGGGAATCACAATTTAGGTGAAATTTAATATTCAGAAGCAACAAGCAGAGTTGCAGTTACATGGAATTGAGAAGAGTTCATTATTAAGTTACATGTACATTAAATCTCATTATTTATTTATGTTTAAATATTATTAATCATGTGCTTGAGTTTTTATTTTGTTATACAATCGATACATATCATAAAAGTTGAATGCAGAAAGAAATGGACAACTTAATTATAGAATTTAATGTTCTTTATTCATTAATAAATTCAGTGTTTCCCACACAAGCCATGGGATGTAAATTATATGTACTGGAAATAAAAGAAACACATACTTAAAACTATAAGAAAATGGAGAGAGAAGAAACCCATCATTTCTTGATTGGTTTGGTTCTCTCGTGCTCTTGTATTGCTTCATCTTCAGCTGCTTCATCCTCGTCTCTAGTTCCTAAAATAATACCTATGGAAATACAATACATACTATTAGAGCTCTAGGTTTGATCTATATCCATGTGTTTACAGTTTCAAGTAGCTGAATCTTTTAATGAAGGCACATATAAGATACATGAAAGATAGAATCAAAAGTACATACTATTAGAGCTTTAGGGGTCTCCAACTACTATTTTTAGAAATCAAGATAGAAAAAGAGAATGAATGATAAGGTGCAAGGAAGATTGCAGCCTCTATATTTCTAACTAGTTGTTGAGTGTGTAGGTACATTACTCATATGCATTCAAGATAGATGTAATAAAATTTCATATTTCAAGGGAATTGAGTAATGTATTTCCAACTTATGATCAAGCTTCAAGTTTCAAGCAGCGTAAAGACATCCATTCAAAAGCATGTTTCCAAACATTGTTTTAGATTTCAAAGTTTTCTTGGAGAACAATTACATACACCCTATCTTGAAATATAATTCCACATCAAAATAAATTTACAAGATTACACTCTTTATAACTGAGATTAAGTATCAAATCATGCATTCAAAATTACAACTTATCAAGGTTGCAGAGTAGTGACAAGATGATCAAAGCATATGCATTCATTCAACAAATTTCAAAAATAATAGTCACATCCCCGTACAACTATCTCTCATACAAATTTTTAATCAAGAATGCAGAGTTCAAAAGGCATGATATATTCAAGTAACCAGTTTGAATAAAAATGTAGTTTCAACATCATAACAATAAGTGTGATGAGGAATATCACTTCCTCAAAATCAAGTGAAAACAAAAAAGAACGACATTCAATAGTTGATGAAATACTAACAGCTTGAAGTGTTTAAAATTTTCATATTACCAGCTACAGAAGAGTACAAAAGCCTTCATAACAAGCATGTGGGAATGGGAACAAACTATAAATCAAGGAATCATATCTATTGAAGCACATAACTATACAGATCTCAGAAAGCATGAAAAGTGATATAAATTTTTAAAAATGGTTTCCAAATTCATCACTCTCAAATGCATTACGAGTTCACAACAATAAGCAAAATGGAATGACATTGGAGATTTGAATTTTCCTAATTTGTATGCCGAATTATGAGCCTACATTACATCTTGCCATATGTTTCAACCAATAACATAATTTTGGGGATGAGTTCCAAGGAATAATTGGTATACAATATTAATTTTTGCAAGAAATTGGCAAGCTAATATTCAAACTTGTGAAACCATTTCAAATCCTTGTGTTAAATGAAATGAACAAATAAGCTAAGCTACTTTTTTGTATATGTATAAGAGAAATAGTGCAAACCAAAATATAAATTGGGAATTCAAGAACATAGAGTTAGAATGAAGCATGGTCATCAACAAACATAAAGAATAGAGCCAAATCGTGGCCGAATCATCTTAGTCCAAAAGTATCAATAAGTATTAATGGGTTTGCTACTCAAGCCAATTGAAATATTCAAAGCACATTCCAAAACAAAGTATACAACATCAAGTACACAAGCATTTGTGAACAAAATGATGAATATCAAATCCTTAGCTTACAAAGATACATCCAAAATTGAAAGAGAGTAGAATGCACATTATTGATCAAGAATTTTAGGTTTCAAGCACACTTTTCCAAATACAACAAAATGATATTAATGAATGCCATTAAATCCATCAGTTATGGAATTGTTATTTTTAGAGTTGTTAAAAAAGAAGAGGAGTGTGAAAAATAACTCAAAATTCGCTTCTTCAAAAAAAAAGAGCTTGCAATATTATTTGAGTTCGAAAATAGAAAGTCAAATTGCTCATGATGAAATATCCCACAGAGAAGAATCAGAAAGATACTAGAAAATATACAACTGGAAGTACTGCACCAAATGCACCTTGGGATCTAAAAGTGGAAACAATTCATATTTTAGCATCAAAAACAAAACCGTAGTATAGATATCCATGGGAGTTCCATATATAGAGGAATCATTTTCTTTAACAAACATAAACTATGAGATGTATACTTTTTCCATAAATCTAAAGCTATGGATTTCTAGAGGATCTAGAGGATTTTGAACACTACAAACCAGATATAAAATCATTCAAAGGAGAAATGTGTATATTTTCTTCTCCATAAGCTTCATTATTTTGGACCATAGTGAATTTTATGTAACAAATGGTATAATACAATGAAGCTCATAACAGCCATCAAAACTAAAAACTTGAATGACATTCAAAATAAAACCCTTGTCAAGCTCATCCAGATTAGATTATCGTAGGGGAAACATGAAAAATAGATCAAACAAGAAGCCCCAACTAGGAAAAACACAGCTTTAAACAACAAATGGAAACAATTTTAACAGATGCAAAGTGTCAAGGTTTGAAATGCAAACTTACGTAGAAGTTAAAGTGGCAAAGATGAACTAGTGGAGGAAATATCCAAAAACCTTGGTAAATATCTACAAGAATGGGAATGAAGAGATATGAATCTTGTCCGTAATGAACAACTCGTGAACCTCAAAAATCGATCTATCCAAATGATTGAAAGCATCAATATGGAAGGTGCAAACCCTACTCAATGAGAGAAATAAAATATAGACCTCGTAGAGGTCAAGATTATAGAGTTTTAAAAGATCAAGAATGTAAAATGCATATTTTTATTCTAAAATAAAGTCCAAATGAAGAAAATAGAGCTCATACCTTCAAAATACTAACACATTTTGGAATAACTAAACAATTTTTCACAGGAGCTCGTCCAACCAAGAAAGACAAACCCTCATGGCAATGAAATGGCTTAGCCCATTGGCATAAAATCCCCAAATCTACAAATGCAGATCCCATGTAAGTAAAAACACTACAAATCCATTTCAAATTCAAAGGGAGAACAAAACCGAGAGCTTATAATAAATTATTCAAACCAGAGGCTCAAGATACGTAACTTGTATATAAAAATGGTGGTTATAAAGACCCATCAACCTTATCACTATGAACTTTAGGATAGAAAACCAAAGAAATAATGTCATCTAAACCCTAGGAAGCTAAATCCATGAGTACCGAGAATAACATCTCTAATAACCCCGTTATAGCCGAACAACGACTTCCAAAACAATTCAAATGAAGTTTTCCACGTATCAATGACGACCTCCAAAAAGAACATATGTAAGATAGAAACCCCAATTTCAAATCCAAATGGAAGATCGGACTGAAAATCATAGTTAGAGAAAACCCTCCAATCATTTGAATATAAGAAAATACAACTTCACAAATCATAGACATCAACAACATGATCATACGACCAACGATCTAGAATAGATTTATGTGATTCCATCTCAATCCGTATGAAGGGAAAGTTAAATGATTCGATTCGATAAAGAAAATGAATACGAAGATATATCACCAGAGTGGAATACAAAGTAGAACATTCCCCTCTAAATGGAAAACCAAACCGTAAACAAGCTCCAAAACCATCTCAATGGTGGCCACAAAGAATTTTTTTCAAGAGTTACCTTAGGGCTCAAAGCTTCCATGATGGACAATGTAAAATCATAGGGTTTTAGAATATTTCCCCTAACTCAAATAGCGAGTTAGAAAACTTAATCGGAGCCAAGATTTGTGCATGTGGCAATCCGCATCACAAATCCCTAACTAGAGTAGGGTTATTCTCGAATGAAGAGTCACCGACGTCACTAAGGGTCAAAGCAATCTGGGAGGGGGTCTACTTTTCCCACTCATGATTATGTCCAAATCATAGTCTATGCAATTGAAAATTAAGGGGGTCGACCACATAAGGAGAGATTTGATTTTTTTATTTAATCATATTATATGCCAAAGACCAATGATCAAAAAGGATAAGTAGCATGATTATTTAATCATATTATAGACCACATTGCCAAGGTCCCCAATGATTATTAAACCAAATATTATGCCAAGTAATATATGGTCAAAGTCGAAAAGGAGCAATGATTACCTTAAACTTCTAAAAAATTACCTTAATGGGTCAAAGGTCTCATGCCAAGGAGGATGTGATGTTAAAAGGAGAGTGTTATTTTTGCATATGCAAAGAGGTGGTCACCACAGGGTGAATTAGTGGGAATGGAGTATTTTTGTAAGAAAAGGAAATCAAAACATTATTTAGCAAGAGTATTTTTTTGCATGCCTCCATAAGAGGACGGATCGTAGAAGAAGACAAAAATATCTTTGCAAGTCAATGAATACACAGAGGTCAACATCAATAAATATATGATTAATTTAATCATACTACAAGAAGATAAAAAATGCAATTGCATTGGAGGAGACTTGCATGGAAAGCAAGAGCTATTATTAGCTAAATTATTCACCCAATTTTATTCATTGCATTTAAAATAGAGTAGTCAACTACACTTTGACTAAAGTGTAATTTTGTAAATAAGGCTATTAATGCCTCATTATATTCAACATGTCCATTATTATTCCTTTATTTATCCATGGTAAAGGGATAAAATTAGCATGCATGGGTGAGTACAAATTTTAGCCTATTTTTAGGAGGGGTTTGGTGAATTATTTTTGCTATATATTGTGTGTGATTTGCAAGGCACAAAGGAGGACTTTTGGACATAGGAGTGTTGAATCATATTTTTCTCCCAGTTTTGCCTTGAATAAGAAATAGTTTTAGCCTTTCCAATTATTTGCAGTGGTGTGTATCTTTCCATTAATTATTGTGAATGTCAATTCCCTGATTAATCATCTTACCTTGCTACAAATCTGGTATTTTTCTACATAGTTTTAGTGTGTATGTTTATCTTTTCATGTTGTTGTGATTTATCCTCAATACATAAGTGTTTTTCCTTAATATTCTGCTGAAAACCATTGGTTTGTGTATATAAAATTCATTCTCAATTTTATTGTGCATATACTCAGTCAAATCCCTCAATAAGTTTGGTGTATCACCTTTATCAATTGCATTTACAATCATATTTTTACCCTCAAAACCCAAAAAAATTATTTTAGGATACATCAATAAGGAAATGACCTTGATACGAGACTCACCTCAACAATAGGTATACCCATAGACCTGAGGTGTTTCAATTGTATCTAGGAAAGTGAGAGATCAAGCAAGCTTAAAACCCTTGCTATGATCTCTCAACCAAGGTGCACTTTCGATAGATAACACCAAAAACACCTTGATTTGTGCTTTTATAGTTGAGATATAATCTCACCAAGTATATGAATTTAGGACTAGATAAGTACTATCATAGTCATGTCAAGAACATTCAAAGATTAATGGGCAGAAAAGGTCGAATTCCACATGAGGAGAATCATAATGGGAATGTACAATGAATGTAAGAGTATATATTCTATGGCTTGATAACAAGTTTATAAAATCCTACAACTAAATGATATTCCATAAACCGAGGATGAGTCAAAGCATGGATAAGACAACATCATGTTTCTCTTAAGTAAGTCTAAGGATCTAACCGTGTTTGTAGGTTTGATATTCTACCCTAGTGTATTATAAGTACCTCTTCAATCATGAAAATCATATTAAATAAGTTTAGAATTATTCACTGCTAATATAGGAATGATGAGGACTGATAATTATCCATTCAGAAATTTTTTTGGAGTTGGCAGAAATTAGATCAAAATATATAAGAGCTTGTTCAAAATTCCGGGTATAATCACAAAGATACGCCTAGTCACTTGCAAAACAAGTCATGTTTTATGAATTTCAGGTATCCATTGATTCCAATGCTAAAATAAAATATTTATTGATGTAAATAGGAATAATTTGGTGAGATTTTAAGTTTTGAAACAATCTTATATTAAATATATAGCTAATTTTTGGTCCATCGGGCTAGATCATGAGTAATAATGGAAATCATGCTAGAGCAATGTTTTTTACGCCTCAAATCACCTCATTTTCTTATGAAACGTTTTTCTAATTATAATTAGGGAATGAAATAATTATTTCAAAAGGAATTACTTCATTCCATTGGGTACATTCTCCGATAAATGTGACAGTCCCTAGAGGATGTTGGAAATCACTCAGAAAGGGCTAATTTGTAGAGGTCTTTTACAAAGGAAGTGTTAGAATCCTTGAGAGTTAAACAATGGAACTTGGTACATATATTAAACACCTTAATGGTAGTTTAAAATGGTATTTATTTCCTATTTAAGCCTTATATAATTTCTATGATTCATGACAATGTCTTATTACAGTGCCTAGTCAAGGGTTTCAAGCACCAAACCCCAAAAGGAAAGTATATAGAGATCTTGACCTAGTCAGGATTTGAAACTTGGGGATCATATTGACGTAGTTGAAGGTGATATAATGATGCTATCATATTTTTGGGAACCATTGAAATTCAAAGTGCATATTCATTCCAAGAACATGATCTTAAGGGCTAGAAAGGACAGTTTTGCAAACATGGTAAAAGAGAGTGTTTTGGGAGTTTCAAATGAGTTAATATAAATAAAATAACATAGTTAAGCATGTTATAGCAGGTTTAAAGCTTCAAGGGACCTCAGGAAGACCTATAAGCTCAAGTATGTATGCCAACACTATGGACTAAGCAAGGAGCCAACTACAAGGAAAATAATTCATAAAGAGAAAAGGGAAAATCTTGTCATTTGAATAGTTGATAAACAATTGAATAATTATAGATACATTGCAGGAGGTGTAAAGGTAAGTGAAGGTTGAAAATTTCAAGGTAAGTCTCTTGAAATCCTAGAAATTTCTTATTTACATTCAAGAACTAGAGGTATAACAGTGAATGGCAGTCTAAGATAATACTAAGCATGAAATGTTTCCTTAACTATGGGTCAAAGAGAGGATGAAAATGTATATTTTGGAAATCCAAACAAATTAAATTGGACATATTTGCATTCTTAAGACAATTTAGTTCATGAATAAGCCTCAAGTGTAGTACATTGTGAAATTCAGAAAGGAGGAAAGATGTTGCGCTTGTTTCGAGACCCTACTTTGTTAGGCCAAGTTATTTTAAGGATTATCTAAAATTTTTCAGGCTAAAAGAAACCGCAGATTGATGATAATGGTAAAGAGGATTTGTTTTGCATGGGAGAAAAGGTCATTTATCACTACCCATGAGATAAGTTTTGATCTCCCAAGACCTTGTAGATGAGGAATGTAGCAATTTTTTAGGATATAGCACTCTTAGGAAAACTCCTTACAATGTATTATAAATAGAGGTTTTTAGAATCAAGGCTATGGAATAATTGGCTAGGGTTTCATTAAGCAAATCTTGGATATTTGGTTAAAGTTTGGTTCATGGTCAAATTCTAGAATTCAGAAGCTAGGAACATAATCTTAGGCCAAAATTGGTTCTTTGAGGGTAAGAAGCTATTGTTGTAGCCTTGGTAGCCCAATTTTATGAAACTAGATCTTGGGGGTGGTGGCTGAAAATGGCGTTGGGTTAAACTATATTTATACCTTTGGAGAATTGGTATTTGGAAATATTTTGAAGATTGGTGATGATATGGGTATTTTTGCAATATTGATCCCATATCTACTATAAAATATGATTCCTTTATTTGGATGCATGTTAAATTGGATGTTGGTAAAAAAATTCTCACATTTTAATTTTGAATATCAATGGGAAAGAATTGGTTCAACCAATAGAATATGAATATCTTGGAAAAAATGAAATGTTTTGGATAAAGTTAACTAAACATGAAGGACATAAGGGTAAAAGTCTTTCCCCAATCTAGCCTAGTTACAAATCTACCCAAAATAATTTTTGGGGACAAATCGAGTCTGAAACAAAGATAGCCTCTATCATACCTAGAGGAACTAGTTAACAAGGATGTAATGAGAAGAAAGGTTACTACCTTTGGTGTTTCTTCTTCAAAACACACCATATATGGATTTATTAAGAGTACCAAACTTCTTGATAAAAGGATTAGGATAGAAACATCCTAAGAAATTAATATCACATGATGGAAAATATTCACAACTATATGGGGCATGCTCACATAAGACCTCAAAAGGAAATCTTGATCCACAATGACAAGATGTTATGGAACTTTAAGAGTCAAACCATTTTACATTGAAGATAGAAGAGGATATTGATTTGAACATAAATAAATTGGACTCTCGGCATGACATGATGACTATTGAAAGGAGGAAAAAATTTGTAGATATTTTCAACTCTCAAGAAACTTGGTAGAAGGAAAGTAATCAACATATGAAGAAAAGGTAAATTTTTTTGAATATGAATTTTCATCAAATCATTTGTACCTACAAATTATCCGCAAAACTTATCTATCCTAAACCAAGGTAGGAAATAATATCCCCTAATAATCTCCTAAAAGTAAGAAGTGTGGCCGAAAATATATGGTGAAAAAGCTACTCGAAGAACATTTGAAGGAAGTAAAAATGGGTTGTCAAAATATTTTTGTTAGAAGTATTTTCTACCATAAGAAGGGAGATTTTCATTTAAGAGTGGTTACCTCCTTTCTCAAGCTTGAAACCATGGGATTTTTTTGTGGTTTTTATGGCTTGAAAAGGTGGTGGAAAAGTATATAATATTGAATGAGGCTTAGTGTAAATTTTAGTGGTTAATCTTTGTTAATTCATGAATATTTGGGTTTTTAAAATTTGGATTTGGCTAATTTTGTGGGGTTAGGTTTCTTTCTATTTTGCCTAAATTTTCTGTGTACAGGTTAATTTATTGGGTTGATTCACCTAACATTTACAACAATAGAAAATTATTTATATCAAAATTTCCTTTACCACATGCACAATTATGAAATTTACTAATAGTTAGTACCATAATTCTATCATCCGATATTTGATACCAACCGATAACATTTCCTTTTAACTCATGACATTCGCAAAGATTTTTAAACCCATTTATAGAAATTCGTTAAGTAATATCTATGGTTATTTTTAGGGGGTCTTAAAATTTACCCTGATGAGGCTATAGATGGACACTAAATATTTAATGGAGTGTGGAGTAATTTGGGATATAAATGGGGACTTGACTGTGAAGGAATTTCTTAGGTAACTTTTGTTAGATCCGTCTCGCGAACTACACTATCAATGGGTATCGCTTGAGTTTTTGAGACATGGGAATGGCATGAAATTTTGAACTTTAATTTTAAAGTAAGAATGCTTACTAGAGACAATAAGGAGAGTTAATTGAATATGGTGGTGCAAATTAACTTGCAATAATTAATATGTTGTTCATTAAATCACAGTCATTTAATCATCAAACCAGGGACGTAAAATTTCAATAATTCTAGTGTTGTATGCACAATTACAAAGAATTTAGGAGGTATGGAAAGAAAGAAAGGTCACTATAATACTTGAAAAAACAATTATTGAAAGTAAAAAAATCGTAATCTGAAAGCAAAAGGTTTCTTAAACACTATGACTAAAACAAATCTTGTAAATTTAGAATGTAGATAAAGAGATAAATTTCTTCCTAGTATAATCATGCAATGAAATAGAGAAAAAAAACTATGGAGGGGTTTAGTAGACCACAAACAAGCCCCCTGTCTCGGTGTTAATACCTCCTAGATCTTGTGACTAAATTATAATAAACAACCCGCATCTTTATCAATTGAATGAATGAACATTGCATCTAGGAACAAAAGGAATCTACATATATCTATGCATTATCTATTCTCTATTCTATATCTCCTATGTTCTAGATTGATTCCCATCATTAACATTTTTCTTTTATACTTCTCCATTATAGAAAGACGTGAGAAGAAGATTTCAACTAGGAGTTCAAACAAACTAAGTAAAATTTCTTTGATAAAACAAGTGGAAGATCTCAAACAAAACAACAAGATATTAAATAAATGCAATGGAACTAATAACAAGTGTTTAGTTAATCTCTAGTTAATTGACTAGTTCCTTTAGTCATGTGTAAACTCAATCAATAAACTCAATTAATCAGTTCTTTGCAATGAATAATCAGATATATGGTTGAGTTATCTCTCGATTATTTATGTTCTAGTCGTAACTTCTCCTTCAACGAAATGTATAAACTTGAGCATCATTCTTCATGTTTTAAGGGATCTTAATAACGTTGTAGGTGATCCCCTTTGGTTTTGGAAGGTTTGTTGTGGATAGGTCCTTTCATACATATGGGTTGTTGTATATAACAATTTTCTTACAAATAAGAGTGTCATCACACATATAATCATCCAAACAACTTATTGTAATCATAAGAAAAAAATCACACAAAAATACCAAAAAATAAAGATAACTAGTTATAACTATAATAATTAGTAATTATGCCAATAAGTTTAAGTTATGATGATAATGTTCAATAGTGTGAATGGAAAATACAAGGACATAACTACAATGGATTAACAAAATTATAGAAGATGAGTTATTTGCAAGGATATTTACACAACTCATCACACCTCTAGGATTAATTTCTTGAATTTCCTCATTCAAGTGGTTCATATTTCTACTTCAGAAAATAGTATTCACACCTAAAATCAATTGGGGTCTTTGTCCCTTCTTCTTCGACAAGAAGTAGCCACCATTAGTATGAACCTTTTCATAACTTTCTTTTGTAACACTTCACCGAGTGATTTTCACCTATCCATGGCAATATCAAAAAGTGAAATATTGGTGGGTGATAGCCAATAGGAAACCAATTCTCTGCACATTCTATAGAAATATTAATATATTTATTCACTCTTCTCAATGTTGGCATTATATTTGGGTAATAATGCATTTCTTTCTTTTGTATCTCAAGATATAGCTCATTCCATCGCATCTTGTATGTTTGTACCACTTGAATCCCACTATCCCTAATCATGTCTCTGACTTCATCATGATTTGTTTTCCTCATCTTCCATACTCTCTTTTTGATCACCTTGTTATTTACATATTTTTCATACTTCTCTAAAATTTCATCTATTTCCTTACCTCAGCCCTCGACCATCATTGGTTGTACCTTTTCTAAATTCCTATATTCTTCCATTTCTCTTTCTCTATCTAACTCATTCATAAAATAAAAGCATAGGGATTTGACTTAAACATCTCTAATGTACAGAGATTGGAATCCAATCCATATCATATTCAAGAGCATATTCATACATGTAAAGTTCACATATAGGAAGATCTGAATTTCATGGGTGTTGTTTTAAAATAACCTAAATAATCTCCTAGTTGAGCTAATATCAAAGGGCATGTTAGAATTAACATAGGCGAGTTTAAGTTGCAACATATTTTCCTTCAAGAAAATAGCATAAAAATTTGATGGAGGCCTACATTTGAATATCTCATGGGCCACCTAGACTGTCTCTTCTTGCTTCTTCTTCAACCTTTTAATTTCTCTATCCTTTTCCTCCAATTTGTCATGATGTTTGGAGATAAGGTATTCTTTTTCATTCTCACATTTTCTTTTTAGCCTATTAACATAGGTCTCAAATTGTGACATCAAGTAGTCAATATCATGAAGCATTATTTGTGTGGCCATCGCCTTATGAGGAGGTTTTATAGTGTCTCTAACAACTTCATGCATAACAACTTGTGGTTACAATGGTGCTAAATTCAAATTATAGTAACTAGAATGTGGTGTCTCCTCTAGCACTTGCTTAGTTACATCATCCTAAACTACATAAATGTTCTCATGTTATCTTTACATGACCGGTTCAACTACTATAGGAACTTGTCTTTGCTCAATTCCGTGAAACTAGTTCTCTATGAACTACTCAATAACTTGTGGCAGTTGTTCATGTTCATTTTCTTGTTCTTGATGTTAAATGAGTTTCTCAACAATGTCTTACAATTTGTTCTTTTTTTGTTTCTCCTCCAACTTCCTCTTCCTTTTTCTCCTCATGACCTTTCATTACATAAATTATTTCCTCAACATGAGTTTACTCATCATGCCCCTCCATGGGCTCTTCAAGGTACTCCTACTCATGAAAAGGGGCATAAATATCTCCATGTTGTGTCTCTATTGGTTAAGGCTCAAATCTTTCTTCTATAGCTTCCACATCACTATCTAGTGAGATGGGATTTGTCTATTTTAGTTTGGATGTCCTTGGAATGTTTTTTTTTCTTGTGATAGATCTTAGGTGGTGTAGGAGTGGATTTATAAGACTTCCATTTACCCTTGGAGGTGGAGGATTTAGGAGTGGAGAACTCCAATAGGGTTTCAACAATAAAAATTATCTTAGGGGAGACAGTACAAGGTTTTCTTCAATGATAGAAATTTTTTAGAAGCAAGGGGTTCTTAAGGCTGGGAGGTTGATGGTGTAGTCTCTGTGATGTGTTCAAAGGAGCTCTCAGTGCTTTTCCTCCTCTTTATCTTGTTTCCCAACAAATTATCTAAACTAGTTTCCCTTGAAAAATCTTCCTACTAAATCGAGGATAATCCCTCCATAGGGTATGTTTCAAGAACATGGTTATAAGGTAATTGTGTCACAATGCAGCCCTACCCATTTGTACTTCCTTACTATTAACCTTTGAAGTTACCTTTAACTAGAGGGTAATTAAAAAAAATCTACTAGTTTGTGAATTTTCTTGCCTAAGTTTTTTGGGGAATCGAGAGTTTTCCAAAGACCAAAATTTTAGAATTCAGAATGCAAAGGTTATTTTACTTTGGTTTTTTGTGTTATTTGCAAGTAAAAATTTTCCTTAAAGTTTTGAATTCCAAAATCCCAAAGTTCCAAAATTTCAGAATTTTGGGATTTCGGGTTTCAGAGTTCTCATTGACATTTTCGATCATTTTAGTTCTCTAGTTCTCAACTCCAAAAGTCCAAGTTTAGAAATTTCAGAACTTTAGGTTTTCAAGTTTTGAAGTCTCACTTTACACCTAGGGTTATTTTCATTCCCGAGCTCAAGTTCAAAATTCCAAAGTTCTGAAATTTCATGACTTCATTCTTTTGAGTTTTAGACTTCAAGTTTCACATTAGAATGATCACGCTTTTATCTTGGATTTCAAACTCTCTGCATAACATTTATTTCCCAACCACCCCACACGTGTCATCTTTTTGGCATTAATTTCAATTTTACTTATATAAACTTGTATTTTCACTAACCATTTTCGTTTTGGCACCTCAATTTTACCGCACCATTTCATACTTTTAGGCATCATTTTCAAGGTAATTTTGGGTTTTCTTTAATCTTTTTGGTTTAGATTGCCATGGTTTTTTTTATTTCCTTCCATTCTTCTTCCTTCTTAAATATGGAAGCGACTTGTCATTTATTTGTTCATTTTTGCTCATTTTAAACATGTTTTTGGTATTTCATTCAATCTTGCAAGCTTTGAATCATGTAGGCATCGAGTCTCATCGAACCCAAGGATTTTGAAAAACCTCATTTCAGATCTTTGGAACCTTTAAATTTTGGAGTTGGTGTGCTTTTTTGGTGTCATTTTTTGGAGGTATGCCTTTCATAATTTCAGAACTATGAGGAGTTCATTTTAGAGTTAGCATATTTTTGTATTCGAAATTGGTTACTTTTCGGAATTTCGATGTATGCTTTTCAAGTTTTGGAACTGAGAAGAGTTTGGATTTTCAGAGTTTCAGGCTTCATCTTTTTGGAATTAGATTGTTTTCAGAGATTTTTTTTCAAACCTTCGGACTTCGGTGTTTTAGAGTCTTCAAAATTGTTTCTATAAAATTTTCAAGGTTCGATCGGGTTCTGAACCCCAAACTAATGTCAACTTCTTCTTCAAAAGGAAAGGAAAAGATGAAGTATACCTTCTTAGGAGTTTCCCCTCATACATGCCTGTCCTCATATTTGGGAAACATTGGAGACACGAACTTGGGATAGTTGGATATGCCAAAATTATGGGAAAGACTAAAAGCCCATAATAAAAATCTTAGATGCAAGCCATATTTGACAGTGGGATTTCTCTTGCTGTTTTTTTTTCCTTCATCCATGCATTTCCTTGAGTTTGTCTTGGTTATAGCAGCTCACTTTGATAAGGCCTCTAAATCAGTAAAGGATGATGATGGTAAAGTTGTGATTAGGCTAGACACTGATTTTTTCAAGACTTATTCAAACTTCCGGATGTCAAGGAATATGCAACAATTTCCCTAGAGGCTACAATCGAATACTGGGATATGGAATCTTAACTATGTACAAAGATCATGATGAAGAATTATTTGGTCAAGAATGTTATTATTGGCAAGAAAATATGTCAGGTGGAAAAACTTGTGGGTTTCTTGCCAATGCTCTAGGAATCTAAGTTCCTCTACTTAACCGGTGCAGCTTTCGTATGTGCATGCACATGAAAAGGTCAAATTTTTTTGTGGCATTTCAACCGGGATCCAACAGAGACACTCCACCGACCCCGCAGAAAATCTAGTAATTTCTTACTAGGGAGGTCTTTCTTTGTAAAGTGGGAAAGAGGAGTGAGAAATGAGATAGGGGAACTAATGTTACAGGTAGGAAATCAGATTCCTGCACACACTAGTTAGAAAATTCAACACATGTATTTATGAGAAGAAACAACCCTATAAATGGCAATGAGACTAGATAAGATTGTGAACTCAAAGTTTCTAAAATATCCTCATCAAAGAGGCTAAAAATTCCTTATTTTTGTATTGATGCTTAAACATAAGTTGTACATAATGTGGGAATGGAAGCAATTCAAAAATGGAGGAAAGTAGAAGAAAATGGCTATCTCTTTTACTTTCTCTAAGTACAATGCATTCTTGAGTTTACAAGATCAATTACTAACCCTATGAATGGGAATTTTATTACAATTTATAAAATGAGAGGTGAATTATTGTCTTCCTCATGACCCTCCATATGCCTTATTCCTAACTTCAGACTATTCATATTCCTACAAAATATTTAAGTCCCTTTTATAAAATCAAGGTGACTTAATTTACATTATGTTTCTAAAGTCACTTTTAAGTGAATTAAAGGCATGTCAAAAATGGGAAACCCCAAAAAAGAATTAGAACATTTGAAGGTGAGAGAAATTTGGGGGGAAGAGGAGAGAGAGAGAGAGAGAGAAGAGAAGATGTCATTTCCGATGAAGTCTGTTGATCCTCGTTGATGGAAAGCTCCAAATGCAGTGAAACTTTGAATCTTCAAATCCCTTGCACACTGTGAATCTCCTTCAAATCATCTCGTATGATATACTACTTTTAGTGAGAGTTGATTTTTACCTCTTCTCAACCATCGTGATGTGATGAATTCCCTTATTCGATACTGTGCACCCTACCCTTTCCTCAGCTACGTCTTTGGGGTGACTTACTATTTTTAGTAAGCACCTATATAAGGGACTTACTATTTTTAGTAAGTGGTCATTTTAACTATTTTATGCTCTGAACACTCATTCTAACTTCCTTGTGATCTTCAATGCTCATTGCCTTTGTCTCAGCTACTTTTGATGATGAATTTCCAAACATAGCAAGTTTATATAGGAAAACTTACTATTTTTAGAAAGTGTGTTTCCATTGTTCAATTTTTGATGGAACATCCTTTTTGGACTTGTTTTGTTGTTACGATCACACCCTCTAAATTTCACATAGTTTTTCCAACTAGAATGATTGGAAATAAATTTTGAAATTTTGACCTAGTAGTGGCTTCGGGCACAGAGCTACCATGGCGGCCATTAATGGAGCTTGAAATTTGTAGGTTTGTTTTTTGTCTCCATTTGTAATGAAAACAACTCCATTACAATAGGTTTTTTATTTGGATCCCATGTGCAAGTTTTTAGTTCGTTTCCATTGTCGGAGTGATGGGAAATTTGACGAATGCGAGCCGGTGCACGAAGTGAGGATTTTGTTGGAGAAAATGATTCTGGGAACCATTTGACCTCTTGTTTATTGCATCTTGATTTTCTTGAAAATTTTGAAAGTTTACAAAAGATGGCATCTCGATCTGACTTGTACTTTGCAAGATATGAGGAGTTTTTGATCGGGTGGCTTCATGGTTTTCTGGCAAAAAAAAAAACCATCATTTTCTTCTCATTCTTCATTTTTTCAGCACTTTTGATCATTCCTTCCCCTAAAATATATGTATTTTCATGGACTAGGTGTTTATGTGGCCATGGTGGAGCTGGTTTGGAGCAACAATGGTGGATCGGGTGTCTAGACAATCACGCACACAAACCCATGACATGATATGAAGTTGTTAAGGAGAAATGAGGGGGAAGAAATGGTTAAGTGTCAGATTTAAATTTTAAAATAAATGCACATGGAGGGGCTGGGTGCATTTTTTTCCCTGATGTCCCTGACCTTAGGGATGTGAGGGACATCAATTTCCATGGTGGTCAAGGTGATGCCATGTGTCCTCAATCCAACAACAGGGATTTTCTTGAAAAATGCACTTGGGGGCTAAAATTTGGTCACATGGGTGTCCAAAAGACTCCCCATAGGGGATAGACACATTTTTTCATGTCCGATGTCCCTCACCTCAACGACATAAGGTATTTCAGTTTCCACGGGTCCTGCAGCTGATATGTGGTGCTTGATCCGACAACAGGAATGGATGCTCCAAATATTCACGTGGGAGTTGAAAGTCAATCACGTGGGTTACCAAAAGAATCCCCATAAGGTCTGGGTACATTTTTCCATGCTTGATGTCGTTAAGCTCAGGGACATGAGAGACATCAATTTCCATGGTGGTCCTGGAGCTGACACATGGCGCTTGATTTGACAACAGGGAATGAATGCTCCAAAAATGCACCTAGGGGCTGAACTGTCAAGTCTGGAGGTCACATGGGGCTTGGGGACATTTTTCAAGGGTTAGTTTACCTGACCTTATGTACTTTAGGGATATGAAATCCTATCAAGCTCCTGGTGTTGTCATGTGTCCTCCTGAAAAATGACTAAGTCTTGAACTGCCTTTGAGAGGGTAACTTTGAACGATGATAACTTGATCTCCTAATGGAATTTCTTAGTGAAATTTTATATTATCCTGAATGGAAATGGAATTTTGAATCCAATGGTGGGGTCTCATGTATTTATTCATCCATCTAATCCCTAAAAAATATGATTTTTTATTTGATACTCCATTTATGCTTGATAAAAACTGCCTGAAACTCCTATGTGCCAAGGTGTTGTGAAAAATATGATTTCATCATCATGTAGGTCTTAGAATAATATTTCGTTGATGTTTTGGTTTACTTCTAACTCCATCCGAGTTCTCGAAATATTCTTTTCAAGCCCAATAGCTGTTTTAGGCCTTAGTATTGCCTAGGCTTGTGAACCCTATTTTTACTCGACATCGCTCCAAGTCTTTCAAAAATTATCCAAACCTTCCATGATGTTCTAATGTCTTTGATTCACCTCCATGTTTAATTTGGCCTTTGCTTCCACTCCAAGGAGGTTGATCCAATTCATGGAAGGACATCGATAACCCTTCCCAATACTTGCTTAAGATAACATATTTTCAAAAATCCCTAAAATCACATGGGGGAATGAATAGATTTTACTAAATCACCTAGGGGACCAAATTGACCTCAAATGGGGGTGAACATACGCGTATTTTACCCGGGGTTCCTAGGAATTATTAAACATGAAAAATCTAGCACATGGGTATCATTTTCATGCTTGGAAACTTCCTATTTCCATGTTGCACATTTACATGACAAGAGCGACTCTAGCTTGGGGACATGGCATGGACCGAGTGTAGAGAAGACATTACATGGGAATCTATAATCTCAATTTTAGACCATACAGTTCATTGACCAAGACTTATCCATTGGGCCCTACTGATTCATGTATAACCTATAAAAAAGAGAAAGAGAGCGAAGAAGGAAACACACATAAAACAACGGAAAGGAAAAACATAACACACAACAGGAAGGGAAACACACGCAACATAAAGTTAAAAACACCTAAAAATCACCTATGGTATAAGGTGGGGGAGAACCCGCTTTCACTGAAGCACTTTTCATTTCTCAAAAGTTACCCCTGAAGAGGCAACACTGAATGATGATGTTCTGCGAAGCCGTTGACGGGTTCCAAAAAGTACCCTCCCCTCCTCATCTTCTTATGAAAGGTGCTTTCAAAATTGTGTGTGTACTTGGTAGGAGTGAGTCTATGTGAGCTTCTTGATGCTCAGGTCCTTACTTGGAAATTCCATTGCCTTCATCCTCTTTGAAATTGGTTTCATAGTTCTAGTTGCATTCCACATTTATCCACATAGATGATTCTCCATCGGGCATCTCATCACCACCCAAAAGCTTATTTTCATTCAAATTACTTGGATATTATAAGTTAATTTCTTTCCCGCATCTACGCTCATTGACATCTTCTCCATGAGAAGCATTTGAATCATCCCTTATCTCTACTCCCCGTAAGCCTTTTAAGTACTAATGAAATGATTGGATATAACCTCATACTTGTCTTGTATGTCCATGGCATGAGTGATTAGATAAAGAATCAACTCAGGGTCTTCCACAACTTCTACTACATCTAATATTTATTACACGGAGTTATGCTTCATCATTTCTTATAGCTCCGCTTTGTATGCCTTTGAAGAATATTTATTTTGCAGCTCAAGGAAACTATCTGGAGGGATTACCTCATCATCTCGGGAATTGTTGCACTCTACTGATCCTTCATCAAAAATAGCTTCATCTTTAGAGGTCTTGAAACTCTTTTCTTCAATTTCTTCATCATAGAAAGAGTCTTCATCTTTAAATGGGAAAGAAAATATCTCCATTTCGTTATTATATCCATCAATCATCACCAAGAGCAG
Organism: Taxus wallichiana var. yunnanensis; assembly: GCA_018340775.1. NCBI lineage: Eukaryota > Viridiplantae > Streptophyta > Pinopsida > Cupressales > Taxaceae > Taxus > Taxus wallichiana. Next base: position 58,815,951 of record CM031233.1, read on the forward strand.
AATCATATTTTTCATCTTTCATTATCTCAATATGGCCAACATTCACATTGGTTAAGGATTCTAAATCAGCTTCATGTTTGTCTTGCAGATTTGTGGCTTTCATGAGGAGCTCAATACACCGAGCTCAGGATCTTCGATTTCTTCTACGGATTTAAGTAGTTCGTATAGACATTTCTTTCAAACCTTTCATAGGATCATCATAATATTATTTTTTCTCTCCATAGATGGCCTGACTAAGATCATATTCATCCCCAAATGGGAATGATAATAACTCCTCATATTGGATAAGCATATAAGCTGATTTTTCTTCTTGAAAATCATCAAGAACCATCTCCTCTTCCTCATGGTTTTCATCATCTGGAAATTCAGGGATTCCTTCTTGTAAATCAAATCTCCTTAATTCTTCTTCAAAGTTAAAATCCCTCTAGGAAGGCATGTCTGGACCTATCAAGATGTGAATATCCTCTTCCTCCTCAGTTGTCACAAAGTGATTCATTCCCTGCTACCCTGGTACAAATTGTTAGCTTATGGGATTTCGTACTTTTTGTATTATGTACCTCATATTTTTCTCGAGAATAAATTTCTCCATGTTTCCTTCACCGGTATAGTTGCAGAAGATAAATTCATCTAAATTTTCCTCCTAAGTCTCGGCAAAAATTTCTACTCAATAACATTCGAACGAGGTCAGGGACATCTACTACCAAAATCATCACCGAAACTTTCATGTTTAGAAATCTAGCGAGAACCACCTATGTATCTTTGACCTTCCCTACAAGTGATACCTATTTGATTCCAAAGAATAACAAGAGCTGCTAGGTGGAGTCGTGGTAATTTTGAGAGCCTTGTCAACCTTTAAAGGCATCACATTATCTGGGGCACTAGAATCTATTATGAAATTATTTAGTACATATTCTCCAACAAGAAGGGAGACGTAGAAAGGTGCAACTTTATCAGTCTTTTATGCACTCATAAAAATCATGTTCTATGAGGGAGGTGTAGGTGATTTTGGTAGTATTCCTTTGGAACTAGAAGTCAAAGCATTGGGTGTTAGAATACCACTCCTAATATATCAGAAAAACCTCTCAAATTGTTCACGATGAGTCCAAAAATAGTTGGTTTTGGTAATCTGCACTTTGGCTTTGTTTGCATATTCTATGAAGTCAAAGGAGCAGATGTGGAAAAGGGGGGTGAAGGGACTTATTTTGGAGTCTAGATAGGCTTGGGAGCAAGATTTGATTTTTGGCGAATGAAGGATATTCTGAAAGGTACACTAAGAGATTTAAAATTACTATATTTTACAGGATCAAATTTAGATTTAGACTTGGAAGAGACATCAGAAGAATTTCTTGGGATCATGGGAGTCTTCTTACTTTCTACAGGGCTCAAGCTCCAACAATGCAGACTTCATGGAAGATGGAAGTGGGGATCCTTGACTGATTTTTTTATTTTACGGAGTCACCACAGAGGATCATCAACCTTCTTTTCTTTTGTAGTAGTGGAGGGAGATGCTCTTTTCTCGTACTAAGAATGAGTGAATACCACACATGATAAACTAGGTGCATCCTCTTCATCTTCTTTGTCACATACAAAATACTCACAAAATATGATTTGTCTATCATTCTCAAGTTCAACGATCTCTAGGGAATTTCCACCTTCCCTTTCTTGTTCAAGATCTTCTTTAATTTCTTGAAATTTGTAATTTACATTCATTGGTGGGTCTTCTAAGGTAAGCCTTCAGGGTGCTCTTGCAATCTGATTTTCATTTCTTCTTTGGGAAGAAAATCGTTCAAATAATTTCCTTTTCAAAGATGTTATCTCATTCACCCACTTTTATAGTGATGGATTGGTTCTCTCATCTCTAGGATGTTGGGTCTTTCCCTTTGATGGGTTCTTGATCTTTCTAGGGAGGATGAGATCATCATCAATTTTAATGGCCATCCTTTGTGCTTCTACAATATTCCTTGGTTGGGCTCTTCGTAGAAAAAATACTACTCCTGGTGATTGAGAATTGATGAAGAATCTCTTGATATTGTTTTGAGATGGTGAATCCTCTTCAAGTATCCTACAAATATACCATTCGACGAGAGCCACGAAGTCTCTCATGGTTTCTTTTTCTCCTTTCTTCATTTGAGAAACCTGCACTAGGAGGTCTTGAAAGTCTTTAATTGATTTAAATTTCTCTCGGGAGGCATCCTTGATGTCGGTCTAACCCATGATGGACCGGGCAGGTAGGAGGTAAAACCATTGTGCTACATTTTCTTGGAGGGACTCCACAATCAATATCACAGCCATATATTCATGTTGGACACCAGTAATTCCACATGATGTTTTGAAAGTAGTGATGTGTTCTTTGGGATTTTGTGCATTGTCACCTTTGAACTTTGGAAAGTTCTTATGGGAACCCACTGGTAGGTCGTGAAGAGGGGGTTCAAGAGCAAGTAGGCATGTATTACTTCCCCATGGAACAATGGTTTGAGGTATTCCTACTTCATATTCCATTGTTGTTTTTATTTATTCTCTTACTTCTACAAATTATTCTTCTTCTAGGAACTCAATGACTAATGGTGGTTTAAAAATGGGAGTATTTAAAGGGGAGTATTAACAGAGTCTTGAAAATATTTCTAGGTGAACTATTTGAAGACCTAGATGGAAAGGAGGCTTGAGAGAAGAAGTATGTATTATCTCTAATTCATTCTTGTTGATTTTGTAAAGCCTCAAAATTGGAATAAACAACACCTCTCGACCTACTCAACCCAATGTATCTTCCTTCACTAACTTTTAGAAACTTTTGCAATGGGGACGTGAAAGGAAGTCAGTGGAATGTGAAAAGTAACATGCAAAAATCAGTAGTGTATCTTTCAAAGAATGGACTTTAATGAACTCTCATTTTTTATTTTTTCAATATTTGATTTTTTTGGATTTTAATTTCTAGACCTTATGGTTGTATATTGGTGTAGATGCTACTAAATTTGCACCATGGTGGGTGCCAAAAACTGTTGGTGAGAAAAAATTTCAGGTGGAAAAAATTGTGGGTTTCTTGCCAATGCTCTGGGAATCTAAGTACCTCTAACTAACCAAAGGAGAGAGAAAGAGAGAGAGAATAAGAATAGGAGAGAGAAAGAAAGAGAATAAGAAGAGGAGATGTCATTTCGATGAAGTTTGTTGATCATCGTTGATGGAAATCTCCAAATGTAGTGAAACTCAATATCTTTAAATCAACTTCTATGATATACTATTTTTAGTGAGAGGTGATTTTTACCTCTTCTCAACCATCATGATGTGATGAACTCCCTTATTTGATACTACCCACCCTACCCTTTCCTCACCCGCTTCTTTGGGGTGACTTACTATTTTTGTAAGCACTCATATAAGGGACTTACTATTTTTAGTAAGCGGTTTTTTTTTCACTATTTTCTTCTCTGAACACTCATTCAGACTTCCTCATGATATTTAATGGTAATTTCATTTGTCTCAAATTTGCCTTTGATGATGCCTTTCTAGACATAGCAAGTTTATATAGGAAAACTTACTATTTTTAGAAAGTGTGTTTCCAGTGCTCGATTTACAATAGAACATACTTTTTTGGACTCATCTTTTCATTACAATCACACCCTATGAATTTCACATAGTTTTTCTGACTAGAATGATTGGAAATAAATTTTGAATTTTGACTTGGTAGTGGCTTCAGCACACGAGCTACCACAAAGAACCAATAATGGAGCTTGAAATTTACAGTCTAGTTTTTGTCTCTATTTTTTATGAGAAAAACTCCATTGTGATAGGTTTTTTATTTGGAGCCCATGTGTAATTTTTTAGTTAATTTCCATTGTTGGAGTGATGGGAAATCTGATAAATGTAATCCGGTACATGAAGTGAGGATTTTATTGATCAAAAGATTCTCGGCACCATTTGACCTCTTGTTTGTTGCATCTTGATTGTCTTGAAAAATGTGAAAGTATGAAAAATATGCCTTCTCGATCTGAATTGTACTTTGTGAGATATGAGGAGTTTTTGATTAGGTGGCTTCACGATTATTTGGAAAAAAACCATCATTTTCTTCTCGTTCTTCATCTTTTCAGCAGTTTTGATCATTCCTTCCCCTAAAATCTATGTATTTTCATGGAATGGGTGTTTATGTGGCTATGGCAGAGCTAGTTTGGAGAAACAATTTTGGACTGGGTGTATGGACAATCATGCATGGAGCCATGACAAGGTATGAAGTTGCGAAGGAGAAATGAGGGAGAAGAAACAACCAACTTCCAGATTTAAATTTTCAAAGAAATCCACATGGAGGGGATCGGAACATTTTTGTGTCCCTGATGTCCTGACCTCAGGGATGTGAGGGACATCAATTTCCATGGTGGTCAAGTTGATGTCATGTGTCCTTGATCCAACGATAGGGGATTTACTTGAAAAATGCACCTGGTGGCTGAAAGTTGGTCACGTGGGTGTCCAAAAGACTCCCCATAGGGGTTGGGTGAATTTTTCCATGTTTGATGTCCCTCACCTCAAGGAAATAAGGGAAATTAGTTTCCACAGTGGTCCTGGAGCTGACATGTGGTGCTTGATCCAACGACAGGGAATGGATGCTCCAAAATTCACTTGGGAGCTAAAAATTGATCATGTGGGTGACCAAAAGACTCCCCATAGGGGCTGGGCACATTTTTCCATGCTTGATGTCCCCGACCATAGAGATGTGAGGGACATCAGTTTCCATCATGGTCCTAAAGCTGACACGTGGCACTTGATCGATGGTAGGGAATGGATGCTTTAAAAATATACACAGGGTTGGGCACATTTTTCAAGGGTTGGTGTACCTGACCTTAGGGATGTCGAGGACATGAAGTCTTGCCACCTCCCCGTGGTGCTGACATGTGTCCTCACAAAAAATGACTAAGTCCTGAACTACCTTTAAGAGGGTAACTTGAAATGATGTTAAATTGAGATCTCGATGAATGTCTTTGTGAAATTTTATTTGATCCTGACTAGAAATGTAATTTTGAATCCAATGGTGGGGTCTCATGTCTTGATTCATCCATCTAATCCCTGAAAAAGTGGATTTGTGATTTGAGACTCCACTTGTTCTTGATAAAAAAATCCTAAAAATTCTATTCGCCATGTGTGTTTTGAAAAATATGATTTCAAAATCATGTAATTCTTGTAATCCTCTTCTCGATGATTTTTTTACTTCTAACTCCATCCGGAGCTCCTGGAATCTTCTTCTGAAGCACAATAGTTTTTTAGGCCTATGTACTGCCTAGGCTTGTGAACCCTATTTTTCCTCATATTACTCCAAGTCTTTAAAAAATCTCCAAAACTTCTAAAATAATTTCCATGATGTTATAAGGTCTTCAATTCACCTCCATGTTTAATTTGGCCCTTCTTTTCCACTCCAAGGGGGTTGATCCAGTCCTAGGAAGGCCAGCGATAGCCTTTCCCAATACTGCCAGAAGATAACATCTTTTCATAACTCCCTAAAATCACCTGGGGAATGAATAGATTTTCCTAAATCACCTAGGGGTCAATTTGACCGACGTTTGACCTGGAGTACCTAGGAATGATAAAACATGAAAATTTCGGTATAGGGGTATAGTTGTCATGCTTGGAAACTTCCAATTTCCCTGTTGCACATTTGCACGAAAATAGTTACTAACCTCCTCAAAACATTGTTCCGGTAAGACTTCATCTAGGAAGTCAATGACCTTATTGTGCTTTTGAGTAGATTTTTGGGTCTTGCTTCAGCAAGAGAATTTCAAGAGTGGATGTTTCTTTACATTGCTACCATTAATAAACATAAGGAGTTTATAAGATGGGGAGAACATATTAGTAGTTCAATTTGTTTTCAATTGGGCAATGTCTTGACTTCAAAAAACTTCTTCATGACTTCTTTCCTCATCTATGTGGAAGCTACCATGGGAGAATTTAATGGATTGAATACAAAGGGTGTTAGGAGCATTTCATAGATTTATGAGTTTTATCCTCAACTCACAATGGAAGAAGGAAATAAACATTTCTATAGAGTTAATGATGCCTTTTTTGTTGTCTTCCTTTATCGTTTTGATAAGAATTTTTATAATTGTAAAATTTTTGCTGAAGCTTTCAAGGAAGTAGGGAAATGGGGAGCCATATATCTCCAATTCCTAAAATTTACATACATCAAGTTTCTAAGTTTCTTAGGTACTCCTAATAAATTACCAAGATGCCCGACTGATAAATGTATCTTGTTAGAACCAGTTCGTTAGTTATTGGATTATCATAAGATTCAAAATAAATGACATAAGGTAAGAGTCTAGTTTCCCATTTCAATTAGAAGATACACTTGTGCTATTATTTACAAGGAAAATAATTTCGATGGATAAATGTATGAAGTTACCTTACGAACTTTCCACCCTAGCAATAATTTTGATTATTGGGGAAAATTTAGCGAAACAGGGTTGGCTAGTTTCCATGTTCCTCAGTTAGAAGATATCTAGATCCACTGTCGAGATGAGGTCATCATTAGACAACAATATTTTGAAAGATTAACTCTTGATGAAGTTAAACAATATGGTATTGTAGATGTTCTTGATGGAATCAAAGATGATGATGATGTGCTTGACCTAGTTTATAGGAGTGATAACATTGTTAATCAACCATTACCATGGATTGATTGGTATCAAGAAGAATTTTCTAATAAAAAGGAAAGGGTAGGGCCCATCTTGCAAAGAACATATGATTGGTTAGCTACTTGTGGAATGTCACCCAAAGGGTTAGACTAACCTATAAGAATAGAAGCCTAGCCAACCTTAAGTTTTCCTACACCTAAAAAAGGTAAGAGGTCTACTCAGAAGGCCACTACAACTCCAAGAAATATCTCATTTTTTGTTGGTAGTTCTTCTCTTGAAAAAATCCCTACTACCAAGGTTGTGTCTTCTACAGTGTAAGTATCTGAAGTTATTGATGTTAGTGCTTCTCCAGTTATATCACAAGGTTTTCCACTTTCTCTTTCACTACCATTATCACCATCCTCGCTCCACCGCCTCCATCATTGTCTACCACTCCTCTGCTCGTCTCTATTTTTCCATCTCCATCTATGGCCCAAGTTTTCTCATCCCTTCTTATTCTCTCAGTTGGAGAGATGATTGGGTCTCCACTTTCCACTCCATTTTCTTAGCAACTTCCATTTTCCATTTCTCTCGTTTCATCTGCTCCTAAAGCTATTCTAACTCCCACACCATCTATCATTACCACTTCCATTTCAACTATTGTACCCGGTGCTATTATTTTACCTAGTGCTCTAACTTCATTTGTGACCATGCCACTTTCATCTGCGTCTGTCAAACCTAAATGTACATATCATCATACCCCTAGGAAAAAGAAGAAGGTGCCTCTTATAGATGTGATTGATCTAAGCATGTTGGAACCCACTCTAAAAGGCAGGCCAAATGGCCAAAGATTGTTTCTAAATTAATAGTAAGCCAAACAGGAGAAAGGTTCATGGAGATAACCACCCCACCGAGAGAAAACCAAAGAAACCATTACTGTAGTAGATTATCAAATCTCTAGGTTTTCATTAGGAAAGGCAACACATGAGGGTGAAAAATAGGATGTTCAAGTGGCCCTTGGGAATTTGTTAGAAAAGTATGAAAAAGATAAGGCTTCTAAGGATGAATTGATGTTATGTTTGTGGAGCCTATTTTCATGTTAGAGTGTGGTACACCTTCTATGTGTTACACTCGGGTATTTTTACGGTGGTCCCGCTCACGGTGAGCGGTTAGGGGGTTCGGGGGTAAAGCCCCCAAAGCAAATTTTTATGGGTGGTTTATTAACCCATGGGTAATGGGTAACCGTTATGGGCTATTTTTGGGCCCATGGTTTTTCGGTACCCATTGTTTTGTAAAACCACCTCTTTGGCTACCCATAGGTTTATGGGATGGTTTTGTTTTTTTCCCATTGTTTGATACCCATGGTTTTGTAAACTTAAGCAGTTGTCTATTTATATGGTCTTATGCATATGATAGATAGATAAGAAAATGTATTACAGATGTGTTTTGAATTCAAGTGTGAATTCTGTAGAGTTTGTTGAGCATAGCTCCAAATGGATCTAGGTATTGTATTGAGAGAGTGGAGGCTTGTAATAAAATCTGAGCAAGTGATTCTTGGTGGACGTAGCCCAAATTGGGTGAACCACATTAAATATTGTCTCTCTATGTTGTGTTATTTATTCTGCACTTTTATTTGAGATCTGTAATATTTTCTACATATTAGTTTCTACTGTTGCGATTCTGTAAGGGATTATTCCGCATATTTTATCTCTTATTTCCTAACAATTGGTATTAGAGCCTAGTTTGGTTTGTTGAAGTGTTGAATCGCAAGGAAAGTTTTATCTTGAGTGGGAGCTATGGCAGATGATGGAAGATCTAGGGTTGATAAATTCAACGGGCAGAATTTCAGTCTTTGGAAGATGCAGATGGAAGATTACCTTTATCAAAAGGATCTTTATACTCCATTGTCTGAGAAGGTGAACAAACCCTCGAGTATGACAGATGCGGAATGGGATTTGTTGGATCGGAAGGCACTTGGAACAATCCGGCTGTGTCTTGCATCTTCGGTATTATTTAATGTTTCAAAGGAAAAGACTACAAAAGATCTAATGGATGCATTAGGGAAGTTGTATGAAAAACCCTCTGCCTCTAACAAGATATTTTTAATGAAAAAGTTGTTTAATATGAAGATGTCCGAATAGTTCAAGAGTGAGATCATTTAAATGATTTCAATATGGTTGTGAATATGCTAGCTTTAGTTACAATAGAATTTGATGAAGAAGTTAGGGCTTTATTAATTTTGTGCTCTTTACCTAAAAGTTGGAATAGCCTAGTAATGGCGGTAAGCAACTCGGTTCCAGCTAACTCGAAGTTAAAGTTTGAGGATGTTGTAGGGGTGATTCTAAGTGAGGAAATGTGAAGAAAAAGCTCCAAAGAATCTTCTACTTTAGGGAATGCTTTGATGTGGAAACTAGAGGGAGACAAGAATAGAGGAAACCGTGGAAAATAAAAAGATCGGGCAAGGTCGAATCCAAGAGCAATATTGTATGTTGGAACTGGAAAGTCTGGGCATGCAAAGAAGGATTTTTGGGAGCTTCGAGATAAGAAGAAACAATAGGAAGAAAACAAGGAGGCAAATGTGGCATCGAGTAATGTATGTCAGGATGCTTTGATTCTTTCTTTACATAATATTACAATCTTGGGTTTTAGATTCGGGGGCTTCTTTTCATGCTACTCCACATAGGCATTATTTTGTTGATTATGTTCAGGGGATTTTGGGCATGTTTTTCTTGGTGATGATGAGCCTTGCAAAGATAGTTGGAAAAGGTTCTTTTCGTGTTAAGATGCGAATGGGAATACATGGCTATTGAAGGATGTTAGACATGTGCCTACATTAAGGAGAAATTTGATATCGGTGGGGCAATTGGGAAGTGATGGTTATACTGATGATATTTACAGCTAACTCTTGGAAGGTTACCAAGGGTTCTCTTGTGGTGGCAAGAGGTAAGAAGGTTGGAACCTTGTATTTAACCACTGATAGTACTAATGATTGTAATCTTGTGGCTTCAGATGTAGATACAACATTATGGCACTATAGGCTCGGTCATATGAGCCATATGGGCATGAAAATCATAAAAGAAGAATTTACCTAGATATACGTAAACAGTTTGGATTTCTGTGTGAGAACTGCATATATGGGAAACAAAAGTGAGTAAGGTTTCTCAAGGTTGGACCTACGAAGAAAGAGAGTAAGTTAGAGCTGGTACATTCTGATTTGTGGGGGCCGGCTCAGGTATCATCTCTTGGGGTTCAAGTTATTATGTTACTTTTATTGATGATATAACAAGGAAAGTTTGGGTTTATTGTATTAGAAACAAATCTGATGTATTTGACACTTTTGTTAAATGGAAAGCCTTGGTAGAGAATGAAACAGGTCTTAAGCTAAAATGTCTCAGGTCAGATAATGGAGGGGAGTATTGCAGAATGAATTTAATGATTACTGTTCTAAGAATGGGATCTACGTGCAAAAGACAGTTCCAGGAACTCCAAAGCAGAATGGGGTATCGAAGGGATGAATAGAACAATAATGGAAACGTGCTAAGAGCATGAGATTACATACAGACTACCTCTTTCTTTATGGGCGAAGCGGTGAGCACAAATGTGTACTTGATAAACAGAGGACCCTCAAGTGCCTTGATGGAGGCATACATGAGGAAGCATGGTATGGTAAGAAAGTTGATTATTCATTTCTTAGAGTCTTTGGATGTGAGGTGTTTGTTCATATAGACAAGGATGATAGGACCAAGCTAGAGGCTAAATCAGAAAAATGTACTTTCATTGGTTATGGTGGTGATGACTTTGGGTTTAAATGTTGGAGTATTAAGGACAAGAAAATAATTCGATCTAGGGATGTGGTATTTAATGAGAAAGTCATGTATAAGCAACGATTCATGGGGAAAAAAAGGAAGAATCCAAGAAATAATATGCAAAGGTTGAGGATCTTCCGAATGGGAAAGTGACCCATGAATTAGTTCAAGAACCTACTCAACAGGAACCCCAAACTCCTACAATGAAGAGGTCTTCTAGGGTAAGAAAAGAACCTGAATATTTTTCTCCTTCTCTTTATTATTTATTACTCACTGATAGTGGAGATCCAGAGAGATTTGATGAAGTAATGTAGGTACATGCCAGTAAGAAGTGGGAGCAAGCCATGGATAAGGAGCATAAGTCTCTCATGGAGAACCAGACTTGGGATTTGGTGAAGCTACCGGAAGGCAAAGGAGCATTGCGTAGAACAAGTGGGTGTACGAGTTAAAGATGAAGAAGGAGGAAAGAAAATATATAAGGCCCGGTTGGTGGTCAAGGGGTTTGCACGTAAACAAGGTATAGATTTTGATGAGATATTTTCTCCCCGTAGTAAAAATGACTTCTCTTAGAACTGTTTTTGGAATAGTGGCAGCAGAAGACTTGCACTTAGAACAGTTAGATGTAAAGACTACATTTCTCCATGGTGATTTGGAGGAGGAACTATATATGCAGCAACCAAAGGGCTATGAGGTCAAAGGTAAAGAGGAGATGGTGTGTAAACTGAAGAAGAGCTTGTATGGCTTGAAACAAGCTCCACATCAATGGTATAAGAAGTTTGATAGCTTCATGATGGAGCAAGGTTATATTAGATGTCATTCTGACCATTGCATGTATACAAAGAAATTTGAGGATGGAAGTTATATTATTCTGTGTTTGTATGTTGATGGCATGTTGGTTACAGGTAAAAACATGCAAGAAATAAAAGTACTCAAGAAACAACTAAGTGAATCCTTTGATATGAAGGATTTGGGGAAGCTTGAGACAAATCCTTGGTATGAGGATAACTCGGGATAGGAAGGAACAAAGTTGACTTTATCTCAGGAAGAGTACATTAAGAAGGTATTAGACATGTTTAACATGCAAGATGCTAAACCGGTTGGGACTCCTTTGGCGTGCCATTTCAAGTTATCAAAGGAGCAATGTCCCAAGATAGAGCAGAAATAAACCAGATGTCCAAGGTACCTTACTCATCAAAGAATTGGTAGTTTGATGTATGTTATGGTGTGCACTAGGCCTGATATTGCCCATGCGGGGGAGGCTGTGAGTAGATTTATGAGTGATCCGTAAAGAGCATTGGCAAGCAAGAAGTGGATCCTTCGGTATTTGAGAGGGACCATGGGGATAGTTTTGTGCTACAAAGTGGATCGACACATAACTTTACATGGTTATGTAGATTCAGACATGGCTGGAGATGTAGACAGTAGGAGGAGCATGACAGGTTATATTTATACTATAGGTGGGACATCAGTGAGCTGGATTTCATGACTACAGAAGCTAGTGGCTTTGTCAACCACGGATGCTGAGTATGTTGCTGCCACAGAGGCAAGAAAAGAGATGATTTGGTTACAATAATTTCTTAAGGAGTTAGGGCATAAGGAGGAATGTAAGCTACATAGTGATAGTTAGAGTGCTATACACCTAGCTAAGAACTCTACTTTCCACTCTAGGATGAAGCATATACATTTGAGATATCACTTCATCAAGACAACTTTGGAGGAAGATAAGTTAAAGTTGGAGAAGATTCAGACACTTCGAGAATCCTCGCAGACATGATGACCAAGGTGGTCACAAGGGATAAACTAAAGCTATGTTTAGCTTTGGTTGGCCTTTACGGATGATAGTGAAGGGTTGAGAAGCTTGCTCAGTGGAAATTAGTCTCCAAGTGGGAGATTGTTATGTTTGTGGAGCCTATTTTCATGTTAGAGTGTTGTACACCTTCTATGTGTTACACTCGGGTATTTTTACGGTGGTCCCGCTCACCAAAGTGAGCGGTTCAGAGGGGTTTGGGGGTGAAGCCCCCGATCAAGGGGGTTCGGGGAAAATCCCTAAAAAAATTTTCATGTGTGGTTTATTAACCCATGGGTAATGGGTAACCGTTATGGGTTTTTTTGGGCCCATGGTTTTTCGGTACCCATTGTTTTGTAAAACCACCTCTTCGGATACCCATAGGTTTATGGGATGGTTTTGTTTTTTTCCCATTGTTTGATACCAACAGCTTTTGTAAAAATGCTTAAGCAGCTTGTCTATTTATATGGTCTTATGCATATGATAGATAGACAAGCAAATATATTGCAAATGTGTTTTAAATTCAGTGTGAATTCTATAGAGTTTGTTGAGCATAGCTCCAAATGGATCTAGGTATTGTATTGAGAGAGTAAGGCTTGTAATAAAATCTAAGCAAGTGATTCTTGGTGGATGTAGCCCAAATTGGGTGAACCACATTAAATCTTGTCTCTCTGTGTTGTGTTATTTATTCTGCACTTTTATTTGAGATCTGTAATATTTTTGCATATTAGTTTCTACTGTTGCGATTCTGTAAGGGATTATTCCACATATTTTATATCTTATTTCCTAACAATTGAAAGAAAAGGTTGAACAACTCACCTTGCTCTTTTGAAGAAATTTACAAAACCTATTCCAACCACGATCCTTCAACTATGACTATTGTAAGTATCTCTTCCCATCTTGATGATATCTCATATCATGAAATTGAGAGGATATGTCAAAAGGGATGATCAATGGATGGGTGGATTGAGTGTATGCTCTAGGAGACCAACCCTTTAATCAAAAAATTGTGGAACTATACAATGATTTGTAGACGGAGAAAGTTTCTATTTGAAAGCTAGATGAAATCCTCTCTGAGGATATTAATAATTTGAACCTGAATTTAACTACTTGGGAGGAAATTAGATATAGGAATCCATATCTAATTATCTAAATGGTGTAATTATTAATATCACTAAGTTGTTTGAGTATCAAAATGCCATGGAATTCAGATCTCAGGTGTTGCAGGATTTAATCAAGAAATTGGAGGATAAACATGTTGAAATAGTGGATGGACTAAGTGACATTTCAGAAGAATTTGATAACATCAATTGTAAATTCTTCAATGAGAATATTGATGCTCTTCCAATTGATCATATTAAATCAAGTTTCAAAGTTTTAGTTAAGGAGGATGACAAGGTAACTAAAAATTTCAATATTAATTCAATTCACGATTAGTTTCATGTCATAATTTCATAAGCTAGCTGAAGAAGGTGGTGAACAAATTGAAAAGGCTTCCAGTCAAGGTTACGAGAGAGGTTGATACAACAAATTTCATAAATCATTATGCGTGTGGGCCAGAGGAAGAAGAGATACAAGGAATTATCAAATGTTTCATTGATTATAAGCATCATTTGGCTATGTGGAAAAGGATTAGGAGAAACTTTGAACAAGAAACGAATGATGCAGTCCTAGCTAAGCTCTCGACATCCATTTTTAGAATGGCTCCAAATATCTTATTTTGTTAAAGTTGTAGGGTTGACTTGGTCAAACTCATGTAACAACTTTTTTATATTTATGGGAGCGTTCCCTTGAACTTAATTACACTCTATTTTTAGTAACTAGTTAGTTAAAGGTTCAGCTGTAATGGCTCAACCTCTTGAACTTATAAATAGTTAGATGCATTAAGTTTAAAAGAGAATTTTTAGATCATTTGGGAAGTTACTCTTCAAGCTTGGAAGAGTGCTTCAGATACTTTGAGCCTTTCAGTTATATTCATAACAATATTTTTCCATGAAATATTTGGTTTATTGTGTTAATCATTGATCAATTCATAGCTTGTGAATGTTTAATTCCTTGATGTGATTGGTTAATCTACCTTTATCTCAGTTATCTTATTTCAATCTATGTGAAAAATGATATAGTTACTTTGAATATCAGTTGTGGAAAATTTATCTCCTTTCTGTTATAAAGTTGCATTATTATTTACAATCATGGATGGAGGAAGATTGCAAGACATGTGCATATCATATATTGTTGTGAGGAGTTGATTGTGCATTTAAGTAGGTCTATCTATTAAATATACTTGGTGCATCACCTTATTTTTCTTTTGTTTATCTCTGACTTTAAGCCCCATAAATTGAGTAGATTAGAGTTATTTTCAAATGTTTTAGCCTTGCATATTAATCTTAAATCAAGTGCTCAAAGTCTCAAAAAAATCTAGCCTTCTCCAGAGGTTCATCCCAAGGTGGAAAGGTCCCACACCTTGGGATGTTCCAATTTTGCACAAGATTTCTCAAAGATTCAATGGGTGCATGATCCATGTGACAACATTTAATCATTCTCTCAATATATCATGAAATAAATTAGGTACATTTACATTCTTTTTATTCTTGAGATGATTCAATAACTTAAAATGAACTGTATTCAATCTATAATAACTTCCCTCACAAGTACTTAATGAAAAAAATTTCAAACTCAACCCATAAGGGTTTAAGGGATGTTATTTGTGTACCTTTCCTATCTGAGATGAATTGTTCATCATCAACTGTGAATTATGTTCTAGATGCTTCTAGGTTATTAACTAAAAATAGGAACTATGGGCAAGGAAATAGCAATCCTAGTTAATCTAATTAGGAGGACTAAAACATTGTATAAATGTAGTAAATAACATAAAGTATATGTAAATAAATATGCTAAGTAAAATAAAACCCTAAATGTGTAAGAGATTAGGGATAAATGGCTTAACTGATTATTGTAGATGGTCACATAGTGTTGTAGGTCTGAGAATAAAATTAGGAAGTGCATACAAACACTCAGGGACCCTACGAAGGGAAAATCTAAAGGATCTGAAGTGACTGGGGCACTGGGAGTGTACTAGGGCACCTCGAGGTGCCACTGGTCTACTATTTGGGTTCCATGAACATTGTAAATTATGAAAACCTCTGCAACGGTGTGGTCGTAATTTGGTTCTAAATTTTCCCTATTTTTAATGTTGGATCTTTTGGATGAGCTGGAAAATGACCTCGCAATGCAAAGAGAAGTATCAAATGATGAGATTAAAATATGCCTCATCAATGTGCAATGAATACTCTCATCTTGTTGCCTTTTTAATCAAGTTTGACTGCATTTCATAACTTTTGTTTGATCTAATATAAGTTTAGGATGTAATTTTCCATATTTTGTTTGATTTAGTTCAAATGTCTAAAAACTCTATAATTCCTAACAAAATTTTGGAATAAGCAGGTCATACTTGGTTAGGATAAGTGAATTGTGGAGTGACCAACATCTTTTTGAGAAAGTTGGCTAAATATGGCTTAGCTCCGAACTCTAGAAATTAGTTCCGTAAAGATTCCCTTTGGTTTTGGAACTTCTCCAAAGTTTTGGAATCAATGGGATCTTCCTAATTTGTCAAAATTTGATTATGGAGCAAAGAATGGGCCTTCCAAGCAAACATAGACCAATAATTTTCCAGTTCTTCACACTCCAAATATACATGTATAAGACCAATAGTTTTCTCAATTTCATAGCTACTTTGGGCACTATTCGGTTTACTAGGATTTGTAGGCGTAAGGATAGTTGTTGATCACTCATTATTGTAAATGCATCTTTGGATGGGAAAATAATATATAGAGAACTGAAGGTAGATATAAAAGATCTTTGTTAGTTCTGTAAGACTTAATATTTTCAATAATAAGAATAACCATCTAATTTTGAGAGCAACATACTGTGTTAACTCCTGATTCAAGGTGGAGCAAGGGCCCACTCCTCCAAGGAAAAGGATATTTTCTTTCGTTGGTATTTTTCCTTTCAAGTAATTTGTATAATTCTTTTATTTGGCAATTTTGTAGTACTTTTGATTCAGCAAGTAAGTTTTGTTATGTGGAGTTATCTATTGTCCCTACAGTGTTGTAGTTTACATTCTTATCTCCTTAGAAAGCATTTTAAACAATATTTACAAGGTGTGTTTATTTCAGCAATGTGTTCAATTCTATAAAGTGTGTTTATTTTAGTAGTGTGTTCAATTCTCGTAAGGCGTGTTCATTTTAACAATGTGTGTTTCCTTCAGTAAGTTTCTTACAGTTTAGCTTCAATAAGGCTTTGGCCAAAAGATCTTAAAACACTATAAAACCCCCAAGAGAAAAAAATAATAATAGTAACTACAATCAATTACTAGTTCACCTGAGACTTCACTTGTTGCATATAGCTTTGGACACACCCTTGGTTTTAATATGACATCAACCACGAGTTGATCAAATGAAGGGAATAACGACTCCCATCATCAAACCCTAGAAAAATAAAATATGCATATGAATGGGTCAAACTAACCTCATCCACCAAACTTGTGGTCTTATCACTGAGTGTTGTACTATATTTCGGACCTAGATGTAGTTTTAGTGTGCATGTGTAACTGTTGTGCCCTAGGTGCTCTCATGTCAGTTGCACTTTGTAAAGTAGCGAGAAATAGTAGCTATATAAAATGTAAATAGCATGTGTGCATGGAATAGAATAGAATCCCCCCTATGAAGTGTGTGTGATGAAGATCTCCTAGCCTTTATGCATGGAACTATGTTGTTGGAAGTGATATAATGGATGTAAATATAGATGGAGTGATATTAGTGTGTAATGCTATGACCTAGGACCCTTATTATGGTCTTATAGCTTTATATTTATAGGGCTCTCAAGCTTAATTTCATAATTAATCCTGAAAAGGCCAATTGAGAAAAAGATAAAGATGACCAACAGCTAGAAATGACCCAAAAAGGAGTGAAAGGGGATTTGCATAGATTGGGGTGCCCAGTAGGATCGGGGTGCCATAGGGCTCCCAAGATAGGTTGGGGTGCCCTGATTTAGGATAGAATGTCGGGGTAGTTGCAAAATAGATGGATAAGTGCTGGAAAATACACAGGAACTATGAAATAAAATGTAAAATAAAGATGGCCAAAAGGTGGGATTAATTAGTACTTTGTACACTTGAGAACCTTCTAAATAGTAGTATAAGACTAGGCCAAATTATGTGTAAAGTGCATAATTTTGTGTCTACATTTTCCCCACTTTATGTTGGTGAGTGGAAAGCTTAGTAACATAAAGTAAATAGAGATGCATACCTGAAATCCATGTAGAGTTTAGAAGAATACATGTCAATGGACTAGACTCAAGTGTGGAATGACAAAAAGAAAAATGTGGAGGAATGTGGATTTTAAAAATGAAAGATACGCTTATGAGAGTGAACCTAGGGTAGAGCGCTTGTGTAGATGTTACGGTGTGTAGTGTACCTACATGGTTAGTATGGAAAGTACTTGCCACCGTGTGTGTTGTCATTGTTGATGTTTTTATTATTGTTGTTGCCCCAAATTCAACTTCTTGTTTCTCATACAATGGACCTACAAGGATAAAATTATCAAGTAGTCAAATATGTATGTATGTAAAAATGTTTTATAAAGTACACAAATGTAAAATATGCTAGAAAAAGTGTAAATGGAACATGTCCACCTACTCCATGTGAAGAAAAAGGGTGTAGAAGGATATCGTCTACTGTCATGAGTTTTTCAGGTGATCTCATGCCACCCTCACTGAAGAAGTGTAGGGAGGAAATGCTCTGTGTCCTCCAACTCTAAGTACTTTTGCTAAAAAAATTAAAAGATCTTTGTACTCTCCTATTTTTTTGGGTAATCTGATGCCACCTTTGGATGGAGAATTTTAGATTGGCACATCCAAAGTGTAACCCCCAAACATGTAACCACTTCGCAAAATTTCTGAAGGACACCATGTCCTATTAAGGCTACTATGTATGGAGTTTGTAGACTAATCTAAACTCACTCATTATGTCCGAATCGATGTAAATTAGAAAACCCTCAATGATTCCCCCTCTTTAGGGGTGCATGCGATGACCCTGGAAGGAGAATGTGGCCCCAAAAGAGGACCAACTCGCACTCTGACCTATAGAACTCTTCCCTATAGGGGAAAGGGAAGTGCTTGGTAGATACCAAGGTGTGCACAAAAGGGGATGGCTAGCCAATACAAATGTCCAAAAATGCATGCATGCAATAAGTGTAAAATATGTAGACAATGTAGAAACTACTAAACAAATTAGTGTAAACACACAAGAAAACAAGAAGACCACACAAAACGGTTTTCAAACATGGGAGATCACTCACGATGTCGTAAGACATGTAAGGCCATCAAGGCCATAAACAATAGATAAGTGTGAACACAAGAAAAGGAAAATCATGCATACAATGGAAAACAAAGAAGATAGGTAGAGACAACAACTAGTCATGGGAGCATGTAAACCTCGCAAAAAAGTGTTCACATGGAAAACTCGTTAACGTGTTAAAGTGGTAACCAATATGTCAAAACATGTATAAAAAGTATTATAATATGCTAAGTACAAAATGAAACAATAGCACCTATAGAAGATGAATGTGGATGCCCTCGGCAACCAAAGATAGGAAGGGTAGAAGGCGAACATCCAAGCTGCATGTAAATTCCTGTATCTGTGATCACACTAGATAAAGGCGTGAACACGCATGTGTGTATGATGATGAAATATATGAAATCAAGCTAACATGTGTAGTAAATTGAGCATGCAAAACACTAGTAAGAAAAAGTAAATGCTACCATATGTTGTGGATGGATGGAATGGGATGTAAGATGGAATGATAAGAGAAACATGCCCCCGAGTGAATGGAATTGAATGCAATGAGGTTCATTTTTTTTCCCACTCAGCAGTGCAGAATGAACTGTAAACAAGAGTGCGTCATCGGAAATGGTCAAGTAGTGTTGGTTGTGTCTAGTGCATTGTGATGAATGTGTATATGTAGTGGTGCTGAGATGCGACATGGGGAGAAGATGTGTATGGACCCTATAGCATAAGTGTATACCATGACTTGGTTGAATATGTGAGTGATGATTTATCCCTAAGTGTATATCACTATAGAATGAGTGTATGGTGGTGAGATGAATGGAAATATGTGCATGGACCCTATAGCCTAAGCGTATACCACGACTTGTTGAATGGAAGAGTGATGATTTATCCCTAAGTGTATATCACTATAAGGTGAATGGATGGGAATGTGTCATATAGAAAGGTGTGTGTGGACCCTATAGTGTAAGCGTATACCATGACTTGTGGGAGGTGTGAGTGATGATTTATCCCTAAGCGTATATCACTACATGATGGAAGAAGAAGGTGATGATTTATCCTATAGTGTATGTCACTACGAGATGGGTGATGAGGGCGTATGAAGCGTATATGAGTATGTGGTGGATAACGGAAGGTGGTGATTTAACACTAAGCGTAGACCACTACGTGATGAATAATAATGTAGTGGTGATTTAGCCTAAAGTGTATACCACTAAGTGATGAGTAGGATAAATGATGATGTAATAGAATGACTTAGAATAGGATAATAAAATATGTGATGATAGGATGTAAGAGGATAATGAGAAATTGATTAAAAGAGTGGTGATTTAACCTAAGTTATATACAACTACTTGATGTGATGATGAGTTTGGGTGATGATATAGCCTAAAGCATTGGTCACTAGTCCAATGAATGTAGTATGATGACATGTCTCATGTAGCTAAGGTCCATTTGATTGGTAAACCCTCGATAGTCAAGTATGGACCAAGGAACTAAAATGTGTCATAGGGAAGTGAGTGCAGCGTGTAGTATAAACCACCAAGGGATGAAGATGGGAGGTAAATGTGCGATGTGGAAAATGCAATGTAGTATGTATAATGTATATAGGATATGTAATGTATATAGAAATGGAATATACAATGATGATAAAACTAGACCCATATGTAATGGAATCTAGTGTAGCATGTAGAATGTAGATGATAGATAAATATGTGATGGTAACTATGCAATGTAGGAGATGTATGATGTGTAGGCTATATAAGATGTGGATGTAGGTGTAGATAGAATATGTAGTGATGACATGTAAATCTAGACCCATAGATAATGTGACCTAGCATAAATAGAGAATGTATGGATGAAATATAAAACTAGACTCATACATAATGATGACTAGTGTAGCATGGGTGAGATAGATGATGAGATGATAAATGTAGAAGATAATGTAGGATGTAGACTATGATGATATAATGTAAGTGTGTAAGACCTATAGTGTAGTGTGTGGGGTTCAGTGTAATGGTAATCCCTCAACAGTCGAGTGTGAACCAAGAACAAGAGTGCGTCATCAGGTAATGAGGGTGCTACGACATGTGAGATAGAAATGATGATGATACAGATAAAGTATATAGTGTAAGATGATAGAAGTATATAAGGATAGAGAAAAATGGGGGGGGTAAGTATGTGTTGTGATATGCCCCGTAGGGTAGTGTGCATGGGGCTAGGTGAACTCATCAAGGAGATCATCATCCTCTAGATCAAAGTCAAATGGATTGGAATTGGAAACTTGGTAGGCTATAGTATAAGGTTGATCATGTAATGAGACAAGTGAGAGACAAATGGTACATGTCCATAGCATATTCTTTATCAATGAATGGGGGATGTGGGAAACCGTGTGCATACCATCGAGTGTAATTAGGTGAATAGCCAAGAAAGGAACTATTTCAAATGAAAATATGACGAAAAGGAATAAGAAGAGAAATATCAGTGTGACTAGGGTCTAAGGTACCTCCAATGTAAGTAAGCCAAGATTCCCCTAATGTGAGTGGAGAAGCACAAGGGGTACACAGGAGATAGACTAAAAGATCAAAGACACACAGGCCATATACATTAGTGGTAATGAAAACACCATAATATAGGTGAGAGGCGTGAGTAGAAGGTTAAAGGTCCTCAAAAGTAAATCCAAGATGAGCTAGACCAATAGGAGAATAGGTGGTTTCATCACATGCAGGGTCGAACGAAACATGTTCCCAATAAGAGTTATGAATGAAAAGTGTACATGTAAAAAGGGTATGAGCTAATGGTGAAGACAAAGAAGGAAGGATATTGTGTATGGATGGAATAGATGGATGATGTGGAAGGATAGCGGTAGTAGGAGATAATGTAGAGGGGATAGTATCTAGCAAACAAATAGTTCCCTCAAGTGGTGGTAAATGAGGCTAATCATCCATAGGTTGAGGTTCATTTGTAGTATCAATGCAAGGAATAGGAATGCTAGTATGAGGGTCATGGACACAATATTGGAATGGATCACGATCTCAAAAGATAGTATACTCAATACAATCATGTAATAATTTGATGCAACGGTGGACGACGATAGAAGTAATGCTGACTTGATGGCGTGAAGCCATGGTCTCCTAACAAGAAATTATATGAGACATGAAAATCAATGACGAAGAAAATGTAGGGAGAGTCTTAGGACCTATAGTTAAAGGCAAGGTAACGTGGCCTAGACATGGACAAAAAAAACCATCATAAACACAGAGCAAAATGGAAGAAGGGATAATGTCACAAGCAGATAAACCTAAGGCTTGGAGAAATGATATAGGGGACAGATTAAGCTCAGAGCCATTATTGATAAGAGTACGCTTGATAGAAACATTGTAGATACGAGACATGATGTAAAGTGGTGGATCATTGTAAAAGGCATGATTTTCAGTGGGAGGATTTCCCCAGAATGTGATATGTTGAGAAAATGCCTTGGTGAATGTGTCATACATGGAAACTAGATGCATGTCAGTAGAAACATTGGTAGTAGCAAAGAGGTTTTGAACACAATGAAGCAAATCAGGATGGGTAAACAAGTATCCAGTAATGGAGATATTCATGATGGTGGAATGAAAAAGCCCTAGAAGGTGGTAGAAAGAGATGTCGAGTTCACAAAAATGATTAACTAAAAATAGGAACTATGGGTAAGGAAATATTTATCCTAGTTAAACTAATTATGACTAAAACGTTTTATAAGTGTAGTAAATAACATAAAGTAGATGTAAATAAATTTGCTAAGTAAAATGAAACCCTAAATGTGTAAGAGAGTAGTGATAAATGGTTTAGCTAATTGTTGTATATGGTGGCATAGTGTCATAGGTCTAAGAATAAAATCAAGAAGTTCGTAGATTTACACTAAAAGACCCTATAAAAGGTAGATCTCAAGTGACCGGGCACTTGGGAAAGTATTGGGGCACCACAGGGGTGCCTGGTCTGCTATCTAGGCTCTCTTAACACATTAAATACTCAAAACCTACAACTGGTATGGTCACAAGTTAGTTATGAATCTTCCATGTTTCTCACACTTTGGATCTCGCCAGATGAGCTGGAAAATGACCTGCAATGCAAAGAGGACCTATAAAAATAAAATATGCATATGAATGGGTTAGACTGACCTCAACCACCAAAATTTTGGTCTTATCACTGAGCGTTGCACTACATTTCGGACCTGGATGTAGTTCTTGTGTGTGTGTGTGTGTGTGTGTGCACGTCGTGCCCTAGGTGCTCTCGTGCTAGTCACACTTTGTGAAGTAGCAAGCAATAATAACTATAGAAAATGTAAATAACATGTGTGCATGGAATATAATATAATCCCTCCCCTTATGAAGTGTTGGTGATGCAAATCTCCTAGCCTTGATGCATGGCACTATGTGGATGTAACTCTAGATGGCATGATAGTAGTGTGTAATGTTATGACCAAGGACCCTTATATGGTCTTATAGCTTTATATTTATAGGGGTCTCAAGCTTAATTTCGTAATTAATTCCGAAAAGGCCGACTGAGAAAAATATAAATATGACCAACAACTAGAAATAACCCAAAAAGAGTGGAAGGGGATTTGATAGATCAAGGCACCTGTAATGGGACCGGGTGCCCAAGAGAGGATGGGCTTCCCCGATTTAGGGTTATAAAGTTAGGGAAGTTTCAAATGGATGAATAAGTACTAGAAAATACATGGGAACTATGAAATAAAATTAAATTAAAGATGGCCAAAAGGTGGGATTAATTGGTACTTTGTACACTTGAGAACCTTCAAAATAGTAGTTTAAGACCAGCCAAATTATGTGTAAAGTGCATAGTTTTGTGACTACATTGGGTTATCCTTCTCTCGAATGGTTCTCCTTATGCAGTAGGCCGCTTACTTCCATCAAAATATCATCACTGATTTTGACTATTAAACTCTTCACTTTTACTTCCCCATTACTGAATGTGTTTGAAAATTCTTCCATTATTGCTTCATTAAAACCCTAAAACTAGTAGATGTGGTATATCCAACCATTATCCTAAAAATATTGTAAAATTCTGGGATGGCTCAATATTTGAGAATGCTCAGTGGGTTCATGCCTTATCAAATCTCCTCCCATTATGAATACAAAACCTACTATGGTCTCAATACACAATAACACAACTCTACTTGAAGGAATTTTTCTTAATTGAGTTGTGTGGGTTTATTTTCATTATTTTTGAACTTTAGGACCAAGAGGAAGTGCAACACGCTTTCAGAGCAATCATTAATTAATGTGACCATGTGAAGCATGTAAAGTGTAGTGATTTGATGATATGGTCTTATGTGGAGGGACACATCATATCTTGAAAGGTGGTAATTTTTAAATGCAACAAATACATGATGAATCAACATAAATACTAATTAATTATAATTATTCTAATTATACTTTATTCAAATGATAATTGAGTGCACTTATCTCGATGTTTGTGTGACATGATGATTGTGCATGTTTATTTGAACTTGCACATTGGATGCATGCAATCTTCTTGTGATGGTATAGACATGTGCTTGAGCATGATGTCAGATGTTGGATTCTCCTTAATAACACCAAATGTCTCCTGGAGAGGGAATTCCACCTATTGGGTGCCATTGTTTCATGTCCATATCCCACAAGTGTATCCATCTAGATCTTCGCTCATGCAATCATGAGTTATGCCAAATGAAAAAGAACAATAAAGGGGTACTACATGTTATGGTAAGTGGAACCTTCATTCATTGCACTTTCTCCTTGTGATGTAGATCATGCACTCTTGCAATCACCTGACATCAAACCCTACAAAACAAAAACTCTACAAATAAAATGTGACAACTCTATTGTGCAACAAATAAAATCAGGTTTCTCTAAAAATTACTCTCCAAATAATGCTCATGATACAAACACAAATCCTTTCCCACCTTTGTTCTAATCCCTTGCTTTCTTCCTATCAAGCGGTTTTCCTCCACCTTTCGCGTCATCCACCCACTTGAGGGGGCATTCATCTATGATTTTTCTTGTTGGGGCATCCTAATTCTCAACAATTTACCGCTTGTTAAACTACATGCGTCTTCTATATTTAGAGCACTATTAATTTTCAATAACATTTTAAAGAGGGGAAAAATGTAAACACCCTAACATTACACTTTGTCTCGACTTGTTCCCAATATTATTCTAGTACACCCTGTTATTCACCCATTTGTGATTAACTGATTAAATCAATTAATTAATATACCTTTTACCCATTTGGATTAATTAAATCAATCCCATGTACCCTTTGTACCCCTTTGGCTAAATTAATTGTTATTTATTAATTAATTAAGTGTGCACATCCTAGTCATATGTTACTTGTTCAAACTCCACTTAGACTCCACTTGGAATCCCTATCCTTACCCTAGTTAACTGCACTTCTAGAATCCTAAAAGGCGGGGAAATTAAATTGCACATACAACCACCTTTCCGATGCAACTTTTTGCAATTAATTCATTTACTACCCTGAGCACTATTGTAATTTCCCACAATGTTATTTTTAGCATGTTCATTCATCTCGTGTATAACCAACTTTAACTATTTTTTCCTCTACAAATTACCGGCTTACCTTCCTTTCAAATCCTCTTGAATTTGAAGCACAAAAATTCTATTGAACTGTGTCTGTAGAATTTTCCTTCAAATCTTGGAGATCACTCAAGAGCACCCACAAATCATCTCTGACATTCACTTGCAAGGTTTCATAGACAAGGTCTTCACAACCCTTATTGAGGTTTACATTGGAGAAAGTACAGGAAGGTTTACATTTTTAATTTGTTCATCTTTCATTACTCTGTAGTTTTTCATTACATACATTTTGGCACACTTGGTGGGACTCACACCCCATTTCGTTTCATTTTTGGTTTTATTTCTTATTCCTGTGTTTTATTTGTTTCACAAAAATCTTCTTGTTTGTGTGCAACTTTCACAGTAACTTGGGAAGTTCCATTGTTTATTGTTTTACATTTACAGGAAGGAGTGGTGCTTGTGCTCAAAGTAGCTTCTCTTTTAGTCTCTCATTTTCTGCATTGTTGCTCTTTTCTATATTTTCTACAACCTGCAACATAAAAAAAAATATACAGTTAGATTTTAGATTTTTTTTCTAACTTAGATTTTCATTAAATTAAATAAAATTTAAACACAAATATTTTATAAAAACTTTAGAAGTCTTGTTGTTTCTCTTGCTTGCACATACAAAGACATGCATTAGATTAGCCATATGTTTTAAACAAAATCAAATTGCTAACTAACAACAAAAATATTAAAAAAATTGAAAACAAAAACAAAATTTCAACCCTAAGCTACCCCTACCCTCCCCCTCCCTACCCGGCTCGACCAACTCGGCCGAGCCACCTCACATCTCAAAGACCCACCCCACCCCGTCCTACCTACCCCAATTTCTTTCCCCTTCGCTATTTCATGTCCACACTTACCCTATTTCCCACCTCACATCTCACCCCCACAATGACCCCAACCACTCGGCCCTTAACATGCCCACTCGCGCCTAACTCCCTACTCACCCATCCCCGCCTCACTACCCACTCACCTATCCCGACTCGACCCTCCCAATCCCTATTCCCTACTATTCCCAATTCCCTACCTACCCTATAACCCACATACCTCGATCCCTGCTCCCTATGACCCTACCCCGACCCCACCCCGAGCCCATCCCGAGGTCACCCCACCCCGCCAACTCCGACCCTACACCTCACCTCCACTCGGTCCCTCTCCACCGCCTCCTTCCCAAGCTCCTTCCCACCCTCTACCTTGCCACTTACCCCAACTCCCTCGCCCTGGCTTTCCCGATCCCTCCACCATCGAGCTCTCTCCCTTAGCTCGCCCTTCCCTTCTCGAGCTCTCCTCCATGGGCTTCCCTGCACACACACACAAACAAATAATTCATTAGTTTTATTTTACTATTAGTTTATAGTTTATATTTTTAGGGTTTAGGGTTCAGTTTTATTTTATTTATTTTATTTCATTTTATTTATAATTTACATTTAAATTAGGGTGGTGTCAAAATGTCGTAATGGTATCATCTAAATCATCAATGAACCAGAGATTTGTTTCAAGAATCCAACGATCCCTTTCATGAAGTTTGATTATCTTTATATAATCACCTATGATTAATTATAATCATCAAGACCCGCAAAAGTGGGGAAACCCACTTGGAAGTGGTTTCAACCACTTCTAAATGGGTTAATTTAGGTATGGGAATGAGTGAGGATGGTTAGGAAGATGTTAAGGATGTTGGGAGGTTAGAAGGTTAGGGCTAAAATGGGTTAGGATGAGTTTTAGGTGGTTAAGGATGTTTTAGTAACTTAGGAAGGGTGGAATGGGTTTTTATTGAGGGATGAGATTTGATTTTATGAGGGTGAGGACATGGTTTAATGTTATGAATAAAATGTGAGGTATGTGGATGAACAATGTAGGGTAGCAAGAATGGGTGTCTATATTACCCTTTAGACGTGTACCTTCTAGATGTAGTCTCTTATCCACTAAACATATATTTGTACCTTCTAGATATAGTCTATTATCCTTTGGACATAAACATGTACCCTCCGGATGTGTAGGTTTTGGGTGTAGTATTTTATCCTTTGGTCATAGATTTGTACTTTTTGGATGCACTTATTTACTCTATGGACATTTCGGTGTTACGTGTACCTTGTTCTTAAAAATCAGCATTAAATTATTATTTTTAATACCAAAACTTTCTAGAGCTCATAACTTTTTATTTATAGCTCAGATTACGATGATTTTTTTGAAATTGTGTATTTTTTCGAGATCTCCATATTGGTGGTGTTTTTATACACAAATTTCATTAATAAAATGTAATTTTATTCCTTGTAAGATTTACATGTACTATTTATAAAGTGTCAAAATTTGGGGGTGTTCTAATCACATGTGGACGCATTTTTGACTGAGCCCAACATCCTAAATTTTTTAGTGTCTCTTTTTTATCATGGATTCTTACCCATCGGAGAATGAGATGTTTTTCTCTAAAGTGTGTGGACTTCAGGAGGACATAGTAAAATTTGTAGAAGAAAACAAATCACTTAAGAAGAAAAACTCACTTCTACATAACCTCATTCATAACAAAGATGACCTCATTCACTCCCTGAAGCAAAAACTTGCTCACTTACAACATCATCCTCACATTGTGGACATTTATTACCATTTTCCTAGTCCACTTGCAGATATTTCTCCTATACCCACTAACCTTGTTTTGTTAGTTTATGAGGTTATTTTTCCTTCTAATGCTCCTAAGCCTATTTCCATTGTTATTGCATGTTCTACTTCCACACATATACCTATTGTAGTAACACATTCTATGTATCCCATTTATTCTTTCATGTCCTGGATCTTTTAAGAAGCATACCACTACATTCAGTTCTCACATGTTTCATTCAATTTATTTCACTAGCGGAGGTATTGAAGACATACACATGGTATTTCGTCTCCCTATACAACATGTTAAGTGGATTTCTCACCATGGAATTGGTTTTTGAGAAGGTACTTCATTAAGATCACTAGTTGATGAACTCTTATTTTTATTTGATCGACTCTTTACAAGGATCGAGATCTACAAATGAGTTATGGACATGAGTTATGCAACTTCACTCCAACCCGAGAAACCTAATATTTTAGTTGTCAAACATGATCAACATGGCATACATTATAATGTTCCTTTACAAAACCTATTGTGCATTTTTAACCAAATCATATGCAAGAATCTCTTCATACATTCATGTTTATTTGGGGTGGATTTTTTATCACTCATGGCGATGATATAGGAATTTGTTGAGAGGACTCTACATGTGTGGCTCCTCCACCATTCAATTTCTTGTTCCACTTTCTATACCATCTACATTGTAATGCTCTTTATTTTAAGAATTTTTCTTTAGCAGGTGTAGTATATGTCTCTTTTTATTGAGATATTTTGTATCTATATTTTCGACACTTTTAGGCATGTTGATAGTCTCTCTTATGGGGTAGATATTTTGGTGAAGCCTAATGTTAGATTGTTAGTGTTTGTGTAGTTGTTTTGACAACTCATAAAGATTTGTAATGTCACCGCACCTACCAACATTATGGGAGGGTGTGGTTTTGATCCTTATTCTTTGGGTCTTGTGTCTTTTCCATGTTTCCTTAGTTTTTCTTGGATTATGGCACTCCTATTACTTTGGATCTTATGTATTTGCCTTGTTTCCTTGGTTATTATTCTTGAATCATGACACACCTATTTATATCACTTGATTGAATTATGGTTGGTTTTTTACCGCATTATTGACATCACTCCATTGACAATATTATTATATGGATCTATTATGCTTCATCCCTATGTCATTTGTTTTTGAGTTTTGTGATCGAGCAAAGGATTCAGGCCGTCTCGCACACCAAAATTTTTCAGCATTGTACGATTTTTTTTTTAGTCGAGCTTCTTGGGATGTCTTGCATTGGTTTTTAACTCTCTTTACTTTGTTATTACTAGTTTTGGGTACATTGCGCTTTTTCCTTTTTTCCAGCTTATTGTACATGGGTACCTCATCAAGCCTTATTGTTGGGACCCACATTCTTTTCTACCCACCTAAGCTATGTTTACAAGGGGTGTTAGTGTAGGTTATTATTTATCCTTTTATTTTTTTATCAAGATAATTCTTGTACTTAGGTTATCTCTACACTTGTTGAGTTATTTTTCTTAGGTGTACTAGTTGTGTGGAGTTAGCTTGCTAGTTATGTGGAGTTAGCTTACTAGTCTTTTGGAGTTAGCTTAACTACCAATATTAGTTAGTGGGATTTCTTCACCACTAATTTAGGTAGTAGTTGCACTTCCTCCTCCTATATGTACATCTTGGTTATTGAGCTAATTCATGAGATCAATGGAATTATGATGGATTTCCATATATGATATTTTAGCTCTTTGTTTGTAAATCCTTTTGTAAGGTTATTCTGGTGAATTCCTTTCAGCTTATTAAATGTGATGTAGTGTTATCATCTAAGGTATTTGTGGCTTGTAACAATCTTTTTGTTTATTTCGGTCCCACATTGAGAGATCATCCCATGTTTCACTCAAGTTGTTAAACCCAGTTTTTAGAAGGGTGTGAGTTTCAGATCCAACAGCTTTAACACACTTGGTGGGACTAATTTAATGATCTTTATAAAATCTTCACTAAGATTGGTGTGTGTCTTAGAGGACTCCTTCCTTTAGAGGCATCTTTGAACACATTTCCTGAATCCCAAGCTTAAATATACTAATTAAGTAGTCTAGTGCCCACTTTCATGAGAAGGATACAAACAAGGCAAAGTGTATCCAGAGGTGAACCTTTTGAGTATCTACAAATCTCACCAAGAAGAATACGAGAAAGATCATCAGAGATAGTCAACAACTTCACATAGAATTATTTCCACTCCACCTAGTAGATCCTTTTCTTTTCCCATCAATAACTTAAGGTCTATTCCCTTTATGGCACATCAAAGAAATTTACCCTTTGTCAGCTTTAGTGGTAGTATTCCCTTAGCTCTAAACACCCAAAATGATATACCATTGTCTTCCCTAGAAAATATTCCTTTATTCACTAGTGAAACATTATTACCCCATAGATCATATTCATGATCTTGTTAATGTGTGTTTATTTCATCTAATTACTGAATATGATGTTCTAGTTAGGCTTCGCTTCTTCACTTCAAGGAAAGGAACTTCAATGGTATATAAGGTTGATACTTGTTTCGATTTACACATGGGATGAGATTGGGAAAATACTTTGCCAATAGCTTGATGAGAAAATAGACAACATATCCCTTTTAGAATAGCTAATAGTTATTGTAGACACAAAATCAAGCACATATTACTATTTTACTATACCACCAAGTATGTTGTTATATGCATGGATCTTAAGTAAGAAAAGTATTCACTAGTGACACACTCCTGTGTTCATCCACTTGTTTTGGTTGTTTATATTGTCTTTCTCTCTCACATATGTCATTTCTACACTCATTTTTGGTAAGGTCACGGGATCCATGTCTATCGTTCTTTTCATATTTATCTTTATTTATCCTAGGACACCAAAGTGCCCATTATGGACACTAGCACCCAGTGTGCTCCTATATATTCTAGGAACTTCTATCCTCTTTGTTCTTGTTTACATTTTTGAAATTTGTGGTTGGCCTTTTTAGTTTTCTTATCATTATCCTGAGTTCATAGCTGACATGTCGTGTCACTAATGTTGGAATTCAAATAAGAGGTCCATATATATACACAACATACACTCTATTATATTAGCAAGAAATTCTAAGGGAAATATCATCTACATACTATTACTATCATCAAAGGGGATTTGTTTTAAGGTTGCATAGTTTGCATACACTACATAGGAAGGGGAAGTGTTGAATTCCATCTCACACATTTGCATTTTATCTAGCCATAGCTTGTTATCTTGGCGTCATTGGCACAAGGGAAACCTAAGGACATTATTTCACACATAAGCACAAAGAACTACATGGATTCTGGAATGTAGTGCAGTGCTCGGTCATAAGTTCACTCTTCGGGTGACCGTTAGGGTCAGTCCGACTTCACATATTGTATATTTCATTCCAATTTGATGTGTTTGTGAGCTTGTGCAGGTAGCTAGGGTTTTTTGTATATTTTAGGTACCTTTAGTGATAAAAGTGTGAATAGGAAGTGATAAACAAAGAATAAGTTTAAACCCTAACAACTAAGAAGAAATTAGATTCTAAGCATTTACGCCATCACTGCACCTAGAAGTGGTCTTTGCACCCACAAACCCTTGCCCTAGCCTAGGTTCCTATGTCCAACTTTTTCCGTAATCTCTAGAATTAATATTTAACATTTCTTATACTCTACCCAACCTATTTATCAGTTTCTCTAGTTCATATCTATTCTAGGATAAGCATAGACCATATAAGTCTCCTATCTCTCCTATTTGCTTACAAGATTGCATCATTAGAGCACTTAATATTTGTATTTTATCATATTAGTGACTCTAAAAATATATTTAATTATATTTTTATTAAATTCATTTGGTGAACCCTCTCTTGTTCAAACTCCTTGCCCTAGGATCCCCAAAACCCTCATGGCTAAAAATAGATCCTCTTTTCCCAAGAAAGCTATGGATCATATTAGTGTGCAACCTATCCTTGATGATGTTGTACAAGCTAAACTTAATAATCTTTATCAACATGCTCAATGTGATTCTAAAATCCTCCAATAACTTCTTTCTTACAAAAACACCATTCCTACTAGCTTTCACAACTCTAGCATTTCCATAGTCTCACCTAACCAAAACTTCACTTCATGTTTTCCTTATTCTTCCATAGTCACCCATGTTGTTCCACCTTCTTCTACTCCTATTATAGCACATGATAATACTATTATAGATTCTATGCTTGGTCTTTCTTGTGACATTGTAGATATAAATAATGTTACTTCTAATGTTGACAATATACATGTGCATGATGTTATTTCTACTAGTAGTCAAGATGAATGTAAAGTTGTATATCCTACTTCTAAAAATGATTCCAATGAATGTTGCTAAATCTCATTATCTTTATCCTACTACTTCTCTATATGTTGATGACTCTCTTGATGAATTACTAACATGTGAAAATATGTCTGATAGTGATGTAGGCTATACTTCCAATCATGAACTTGTTAGTAATGATGTTACTTCTCTTCCATCTACTGAATGTGAATTTAGTACTCCTCTTTCTTCTCTTTCTGAATTCATTATGTATGATAATTCTACTCCCACCACTAGTACACCACTTGTCATTTCTTTTGATTATACATCCATCAATATTCTACATTCTTCTCCTCCTCTTCTATCTCTTTCTTCTTCTTCTACAGATGTTATTCATGATGATTCTACTATTCCTACTAGTACACCTCTTATTATTTCTTCTACATCGATATCTAGAATTCATATAGAGCCTTCATGTTATTCTCATCCTTCCACATTTGTTCCTTATCACATTCCCATGATCACTCACAATGGAAAACTTCAACCTCTCAATGTGCCTCTTACTTCTTCTACCATCCCCTCACATGATATTTTATCTCTCATGCATGTTGTCGGTAATTTGCAAGCTCAAGTTCATACTCTTACTCTTGAAAGTAAATCCTATTATGCTTCCATTGATAATAATTATTTACATGGAAATCCAATACCTAAAAATTTCACAATTCCGCTTTCCATAAAATACAAATAAAATATATCTCTCCTACTATTTATGCACTTAATTTTTTGATGGCACTGAAACCCCTATTTACATCTCAAGAATTATCATTTAGTAATGGCATTTTATTTTAATTATCACTTTCTCCTCAAATATTTTTATCACAGCCTTGTTGATCATGCTCTTCAATGGTACACTCATTTACCTTATGGGTCTATTAACACTTACTTATTATATAAAGGATGATTTTCTTAGGTGGTTTATAGTTAACAATGGTCCTAGAGTTACATATGACCGTTTACCTAATTTTCATCAAGGAAAGAAAGAACCCATTATAGATTACATTTTATGCTTTAATTCTTGTATGCATTAATTATTATTTGAGCCAATTGATTTAGAAAAGAAATTTATCTTTTTTCGTTTCTTAATTCCTGCATTAAAAGAAAAATTATTATATGATACATGTGAATATTTTACGCTTTTTTGCTATAAATTTATATATCTAGAACAAGATTTAATTGCAAAACATGTTATTCCATCTCCTCCTACTTCTACTTCTTCTACTACTCCATTGCCTACTACTTCATCTCCTCTTCCATCCATTGAGAATCCTCCACGGTCACCATCTCTACCTCCACGTAAGCGTCTTCCTTCCCCTCCACCGCATCGGCCTACACCTAAGTCTTCTCCATCTCCTCCTTGTGAACCATTTCACTTTCCATATGTTGTTAAGCCTCATGATGTCTTACATACTTTTCTTGATAATTACACATATTCTTGCTTTCTAATCAGCATACTCCTCCTCATTTCTTACATCACCAAGGTGTGATCACCCTTATTGCAATTTCCACCGCATTAATGGCCACCGTGATAATGAATTTTGTGCTCCCATGATAAATTACAACAATTAGAAGACAAAGGTTCATTTCCTTTGGATCTCACTCTTGTGAGAGGGGTATCTTTCTCCCATTTTTCATAATCATGCTTCCATAGCTATCCACTTGTTGTGGACCCACTTCTAAGGTTGTCATTCGTCCACCTCCTAAGATCATTATCCATCCACATCCTCCATCTAGCTCATCCATTACCACATCATCTCATCCACCTCACATAGTGCTACTACATCCCATTGGATTTCAAATTAATCGACATCTGTGCTTCCCACCACTACACCTCCCATGATTGGCACCATTTCATCTAACATTCAATTCATCTCTTACACTCATGTTACTACTACTTCACATGCTTCCACCATCCCTCGCAGCCTCTCCATCTTTGGTAGGTGATCTCCATATGATCACCTCATTACTTGATGATGCACTCATGTTTTTAAGGTTCTTACATGACTGTTGAGGGATCTATTACAAAAATGAACCTCATTATCACATTGGGCATCACTCTTCTTCCCCCCTCTTTTTATATCATCCATCACACACTATTATCAACATGCTCTTACATCTTCTCATTATACAAATATCAACATATCATTATTCTAATCTCTTATACTATCTACATCACATTACCATTTATACTACTTTATCACATTACATCATATACATACATTCTTATCATGATACCACTATACTACTCATTCACATACAATTCATCTTCAATTCACTACTTACCTATTATTTTCACATCACTATATGTTTCAATATTCAACAATCATTGATAATCATACAACATCTAGCAAAGAAAAAGTACAAATGAAAAACATCACATCATATTGGCACACACATATGAGATCTAATATACGTCTATATATATAGTCAAAAATCATAGTTACACAAATACAATCGCTAGGGGGAAATCCCTCATGCATCACTACATCCATAGACATCACACATCATCCTCACTATCACTATATCCAATCACAATAGCTCTAGAACTAGATGCTTCACCGATCTACCTATGTTGCTGCTCATGGCCTCTATATCTCTTCACCTATCTCTATCTTATATCCACCTTGAGTGACTGATTCGTGAAGTGGCCATGTAGCTCCACAAATCTAGAAAATACATCTTGAGTTACAACTACTCCTCTTATGGCTTTTCTAGCTTGCTCAATCTCTAGCATGAGCCTCATCATGCTCACTCAATAACATGGTACACATGGCTGGTGTTATAGCCACCAGATTAAACAAATGGGCATGCTCACCTGGAATCACATCCACTCACTCTAGAATACCACCTCCCATAAACACATATAGCAGCACATTTCACGTCAACATGTGTATCGATGAATAAAAAGTCAACAACCAATATGCATCACCGGAAACCATATAACACCAATTTAGTTACTACACGCATTTACTAATCCAAAGAGCTATGTAGTCACTAAAAATAGTAGTAAACAATACTTACACTATGTTAGTGCCACTCCTAGGCCATCTCCATAGGGGTGGGTACTTTCCCCTCTATTCCTCCAATTTTCATCCCACCGACTACATCTACCACTACAGGAAATATTAACACCCATCGATGTGCTTCCCACCACTCACTATAGGCCTAGGTACACCCCACATCATAAACTTGTATCAGCTTTATGCCCGCATCTACCTCATCTAGACCAGATGCACTAAATCTGCTCATGTAGGACATGTCCTCTCTCTCTGGACGCCTCAATGCTCTAGTAGCTCTCACCCATACATATGGCTTTGGGGCGCATCTTGATCCATACCAAACTATCTAGATACACACTCTGCATGGAATAACTTTTTCACCTCTAGAAATCAATCTTCTAGTCATATGGTGTGTTAAGTGTGTAGCAACTCTACTCCATCCTCCAACCAACCACCATAGTCTTTATATGGCCTCCATATGATGGCCCCTAGACCCATCCGATTGAGCATCGACCTATAGGTATTTGTCTCCATCCTCCTTCTACGGGTGCCTACCAACCTCACTACAAAAATCTTGGGCCTCGTCCAATCGGTCCCATGGCCCACTTTGAATGTCATTAATAGCACAATGTGCTCATATACCAATACATTTAACAAAGTGGTGACTCTTATTCCACCTATATGATCCTCCCGTGTGAATTTATACAAATATCAATACAAGTGGGCCAATATACATCGCACTCAGGAATATCTCATCCCATACTCCTCTATACAGTGATAAATATTGTGCATCTTATATAGCATAACCACTCCAGCACCCTCTACCACCACTGATGATGCTAGAATCACTTGGATGAACTTCCAAAACTGTAGAATACCAGATATCAATATAGCATCTAGAATGATATGGGTCGCTATTTGTACTCATGTCCCAGTAAAATACTACCTCACACCCTTCATTTTTCTCTGGTCATCACTTGAACTCTCTCTCCCATAGTAGGCAACCGTATATCCGATAAACATCCTTCGTGGTCACCGACATATCCTCGTAGGGATACTAAAAAGTACAAGTATTGACACACCATTTCTCACATAGTGCGGTCTCCATAGGCATATTATGGGGAATCTCCTCCAATCTAGCTATGTCTCGCAAGACACCACAAACCAAAGATATCCCACTCAAAGATCGATAACCCTAAAGTAAAAAAGTTCTCAAATTATGAACCCCGTGAAACTCTCTCAATTTTATATCCCTCTACAACACAACAAAGCCACAAAATTATTCTATTAGCATCTCATATATACTATAAACTAACTCATCATAGCACAAAACTATTTAAAATTTACACATTTTATGTAACAACATAAAAATGCCTACTCTAGGGCGTCGGTGCCCAAGAGCAGTCATGAGCACCCCAAAATAGGTCACCAACACTGGGACTAGGCACTAATGTCCCCAAATATGGAAACACCCCGACCACTCTTGCCCAGTGTCGAAACGACAAAAATACAATAATGCAATTTTTCCAAAATCGGCCAAAACAAGCATATTTCACACAATTTTCTAAAAATAATCATACATACTAACTCATCAGTTGTCTATGAATTTATGAAAGCCACTACTCTCTCAAACATATTCAAACTCGCTGCTCTAACACATGGCATTCTCATAACTCAGAGCTCTTACTTTCACTCAAACATGGTACAAATAAATTCACTATTCACTTTTTAATATTATTATATATAGTAATTCCACTTTTCCACACATGATAGTTACTATTTACATTCACTTTTGCAACTACTACATGTTGCATTGTTTCACTCATATCTTAAGCCTCGTAACTCCATTTTTATCACCGTTTACGCCATACGGATCATATTTTCCTCTAGCACTATATTATACACATTACACAATGTTATATTCAAATTTGGACATATACTCCTCAATCTACCTACATTATTACAATCTCTTTTATGTTGTCTCTTGTTCACATTTATCTTTACTTTCGGCTTAGTTCTCATCTCTTCACCCATCACCCTTTCGCCGAAAGGGGGAATACAAGCAAGATCACCTAACGATCCCTCTCAAAGTTATTATATGATCAATCGATACTCTTAACATGTTATTATGGAAATATCATCCTCTGATTCTATTCGAGAAAAGGAACAAAATCATTCTATACTATAACCAATACTTTCTACTATTCCAAATCTATTCCCCCAAATGACCTAATATGGGGGAAAACACCAAAAACCTCTCCGTGAGTAATTTACTAAGTACAAAATCCCAAATCAATATTTTACTATTGGAATCAAATCAATCAATTGGTACAACATAGCCCACTTTAATATCCCTCCCAGATGACCTAACTTGGGAACTACATCACTTTACTATCTCTCCTAAATAACCTAAATTGGGAGTTACTTTACATTTCTATCACTTCTAAATGACCTAAAATGAAACCCATCTAGTTGATTCGTAAGTAGGGGTAAATTTTTAAACTACCCATGGACCCCTATAAGCACTATAATATTTTGACTCCACATATATTATCTATTTTAATGAAATTCAATGTAAAAAAACACATAAACACTACAAAATGAAATTGATAATAGAGTTCAGCACTGCCTACGTCTCTAGGTTCATACGAACCAATCCATTACACTTTTTAGTTATAAAATATAAAAACATATAATAAAGCTATGAATCTAGATGAGGATATCAATAAACACATTTGATCTAATAACATCCAATGATAGTTTATAAATGGATTCTGCCCATATGATATTTGTATAGGAATTTCACCCAATGATAGTTTTATAGGATTCTACCCAATGATATTTAATAGGGATTATGCCCTAATGATCACATACCTATCTAATTACACATGAATCAAAACTAGATAAATAAATATGACCACCGATCTAGTTGGCTCAATATGAATCCAAGCCGAGAAAAATGTGAAGACAATATATCCTCCAATTCCACCGAGTAGCGGACTCTAGCACATAGGGACCATTGCGAAGTATGAATCTCTAATAATATTCCTTGGATGAGAGGCACACTTGAGGAAGACTCAATATGGATGCTAAACATTTACATGACTTCTGCATATTAGAATGATTTCAAAACTCCTCCCAATTAGGAAAACATTACCAACATTAGGAGCATGGGAAAATTTTGTGCATTTTCCCTTTTTACACCAAATGTTGATTTTTCCTTTAAGACCTCCAAATTTGATGATATATAAAAACTTATCCTTATAGTGCATGGACTGTTCTAGAACAATTTTGTTGACCAAATGGATTGAGCTCCCTTTTATAGATTGTCGAGATATGTTGGCATGGCAGTGAGGCATTAAGGTTGTTAAATAGGCTGTTGGGATTTGATTCTTCCCACATACCCTCTTTCCACCATTTTAATCCTTTATTAAGGCTTCCTTTATATTTTTATAATGGATGCATTGCCACATAACCGTGGTATTTTAAAAAATAGCACCAGGATATAATATATCCACCAATTTATTTTTTAATACCACCCCACATGGATTCCTTCCTCGTATGGTTCGATCGATCCATGGATTGGCTTAACCGCCCCATGCGTCCACATGGGTCTCCACTTTATTCTTGGGTCGGTGACTTCTAATATCCCACATATGTGGGTAGACAATGTAATTAGGCCTTTTTAAAGGCTCAAACACCATAGATATATGTGGCATGCGCCACACAATATGCTTTATCCATTGTTTAATGCATACAATGCCCGAGTTATATGAAATGGGTGGTGGTTATGTTGTAATGTTATCTCAAGTGTGGCCAATATAGTATGCATTGTGGGCGGTGTATAACATAAGCCCCAAACCATATAATTAAAGGGCTAGCTCACCGAGCTAACTAAATATCTCACCCGATCATTATGTGAACTCGTCCTTTCATATGAATCCCATCAAGTTATGAATAAGTAGCTCATCCGAGTTGGCTCTGTAATGCACATAGTGGTGGTAGGCCATGTGGTGGCTTGAGAACCCACCATGTGGTGAAATATCAATCACAATGGAAAAGGCACACCCTCCTAAAAAGAGTGTGTTGAATCTAGCCGAGGGCCCCTTACCAAGTAAAATCGGGGTCCACATGTCTAAATACGAGTGTCAAAGACCGGCATCACAAACAAACATCTTTATTTTTATCCTCTGAATGCCCTATGCTTCCACCACATGTCACTGCTACATTGGTCAATTGAACATGTAGAGTTTGAGTGTTGACCAAAATTTGAACGGTTGTATCTTGACCATATAATGTATATTTTCTGCATTCTAGGTGCCAATAGAAATCTCGTAAGTACTCTACCACTCTATCTAGTTTATGGAGATTTTGGAAACTCTTGAATGTCCCAAAATTTCATTTAAATCACTAGCACTATACAAATCAAGACATGCATGGGAATGGGAGCAATGAGATGTCATTACCTTTCCTATACTACTCCTATATGGGTTCTTTAATACATAATAACACAGAACTAAATTTTTCTCTATCCATCTGCATTGGTTGGACCTTTTGGGGATGTAATTATGGATGGAGAGTAAAACTAGACATCTCTCTGGAACACTCTTCCTATTGTGGCAAGATGCCCAAATCCTCCCCTTTATAAACAAAAGTAGGTTGGAAAATGATCACTCCCTACCTCTTCAATCTCCATTGGCAATAATCACAATCTCCAAAATCTAAAAATCATCTCAATGTTTCTCCAAGTTCTCCTTACAATGGTTTTCTATCTCTATTTATGCCACATGGTTTGACAAATTGATCCATGGTTTGCCACGCTAGAATTTTCTACATTCTATATGCACTTTATAACATGGATGCTCAGTACTTTATACATGTATGTTCCTTACTTCCTTTACACTACTTAAATTTCATTCAAATAGCATAAAGGGGAAAATGTAGACACAAAATCACACACATATTACTATTTTACTATACCACCAAGTATGTTGTTATATGCATGGATCTTAAGTAATAAAAGTATTCACTAATTACACATTCCTTTGTTCATCCACTTGATTTGGTTGTTTTTATTGTCTTTCTCTCTCACATCTATCATTTATGTACCCAGTTCTTGTAAGGTCATTGGGATCCCTGTCTGGTGGTATTTTCATACATGTCATCATTTATCCTAGGACACCAACACCAATTCTAGACACTATCACCCAGGCACTCCTATCCATTATGGGTGCTTATATCCTCTTTGTTCTTGTTTACATTTTTGAAATTTGTGGTCCACCTATTTTGTTTTCTTATACTTATCCCGAGGTCATATTTGGCATGTTGTTTCACTAGTATCGAAATTTAGACAAGAGTTTTATATATATACACAACATAAACTATATTACATTGGAAGGAAATTCTAAGGGGAAATCTCATCTACATACTATCATTATCATCAAAGGGACTACATTTTTGGGATGCATACATTGCATAGGAAGGGGAAGTGTTGAATTCCATCTCACACATTTTTATTTTATCTATCCATAGCCTACTATCTTGGTGTCATTGGTGTGAGGGAAACCTAAGGACACTATTTCACACACAAACACAAAGAACTACATGGAGTCTGGAATGTAGTACAATGCTCGGTTATGAGTTCACTCTTCGGATGATCGTTGGGGTCATTCGACTTCAAATATTACATATTTCATTCCAATTTGATGTTTTTGTGAGCTTGTGTAGGTAGCTAGGGTTTTATTGCAGATGTTAGCTACCCTCGATGATTAAAATGTGAATAGTAGGTGATCAACAACAAATAAGTGTGAAACCCTAGCAACACAAAATAAATTGGATTCTAAGCATTTGTGTAGTCATCGGTGCCTAAATGTAGTCTCTAACACCTAAGCACCCTCACCCTAGCCTAGATACCTATGTCTAGCTCTTTCTCTAAGCTCCATAATCAATACTAAGCATTTCTAATTTTTTTCAACCTATTTATCAGTTTCTTCAGTTCAAATTTGTTCCAGGATAAGCATAAATCATATAAGTATCTTATCTCTCCTACTTTCTTACAAGGTTACATAATTAGAGCACTTAATATTTGTATTTTATCATATTAGTGACTCTAAAATTAGGTTTAATTATATATTTATTAAATCAACTATCAAAAGGGGCCCCAATGAACTTATGGTGAATTTCAACTTTAGATTTCGAGAAAAGCATGGGACAAAATTCCTATTCTTTTGAGACCAAATCCTCAAGGTGATTTTATTTATTTACTATAAGATTTGAATTCAGAGATAGATGTAATGATACAATTTATGGGTGTTATATAATTACCTAATGCATACCCAATAGCTATTAGGGATGAAATGTTAGGTTGTGGACCCTTTTTCATGTGATATCTCATGTTGTAAATTATACACTCAAAGTATTTTACACATTTCATATATTCTCGTTGGCTGAGACTTTTTTTTGGAGTAACTGAAAAAATGTGATCTTTTCATGTATTAATTATATGGGTAGTATTTAACCCATAGGTTTATGGGTCGATTTTTGGCCCATGGTTTTGGTACCCATGGTATTGTAAAACTACATAAACAGTTACCTATTGATGTGCTTATAAATAGATGGATATACAATAGGGAAATATATAGGTGTGTGAATTCAAGTGTGAATTTGAGATAGTTTGTTAAGCATAAATCTAAAAAGATTTTTACATTGTGATTATGAAAAGACTTATATGAGAGTGGATTATACTCTTGTTGGATTGTAATAAAATCTGGGAAATTGTTTCTTGGTGGATCTATCCCACATTGGGTGAACCATATTAAATCATGTCTTCTTGTTGTGTATTTTTGTTACTATATTTTCTAATCATAGATCTTGTTGCTGCGATTATGTGGGATTTATCTACATATATTTTTTTATCCCTAACATGAAAACTATTTGATACAACCTAGGAAGATAGCCCTGGATTTCCTATGCCATTACTTACTGAATTACCTCAAGCTACTTAGCCTTATTTTGCTCCCATACCTGAGCTAAATTCCCCATCTACTGCCTCCACTTCCTATCCTTCCCAAAATCACAATTATGATTATGACCTTAGATCCCTAGTTAGGAAATTATCTAATGAAATTGTCTCTCCGAAGAGGCATCAAACTTAATCTTATGGAATTTACCCAATTTCTAACCAAGGAAAATCTTCAGAAAAATTTTAATCAAGATCATCAATCACATAGAACCCAATATCCAAATTAGAGATATGACAAAAATCATCAAATTGATAGACTACAAGGAAAAAACCTACATCTCCTTCAAACAGCTTTTCCCGCAAAGCCACGTCTTACCGCCAACTTATGAAAAGAACTTGTTCCAATGCAAAATAATGTAGTACAAGAAGTAGAATGGTGTTTTCCATGCAAACAGGCACATAACCAAAGCTAATTGTGTAACTAATTTACAAGTTCAAGCCTTTATGGTTCAAAATTATTCTAATCAACATGAACCATTAATAGAAGCACCAAGTTCTAATGTTGAAGAAATATTGGAGGCCATCCAGAGCCTCGACTTTTTGTTTTTGGGTCCGATGACTTTTTACAATTAACCAAGCTACGATAACTTAATCGTGCCACAAATCCATGTGCATGATCACACAAGGTCAAAATGAAGGTAGTTTGAGATGGA
The DNA here is from genome assembly GCA_018340775.1 of Taxus wallichiana var. yunnanensis. NCBI lineage: Eukaryota > Viridiplantae > Streptophyta > Pinopsida > Cupressales > Taxaceae > Taxus > Taxus wallichiana. The sequence goes on from CM031233.1 coordinate 58,858,728, forward strand.
TACTCTGTTCCCTCCACCACTAAGTCTGCATCTTAGAGACAATCAATATGTATACTTAGGTGGAAATTCTACATCATCTTTTCATCCACGAAATACTCAAAAGTTGTAGAATAGACAATATTTGCATAATATAGAAACTATATATAAAAATATAGGTCTATAAAATATGTAAATTCCTCCAATCAAAGATCCATTGTATATGGTGCAAACAAGAAAGGAGAATGCCACACCTCTAATGCAAAAATCCATGGGTATCCCCTTGAATATTGTTGATCAGATGAAAAATATAAATTTGAATGTGACAATGTGGTATGCCCTATCTATTCCATCTTAGAGGGGTATCTTACATGAAGCTCTAAAGTAACTTCCCCATTATAAACTAGCTATGTAAATAATGCATTTTTTGGTCAACTCGTATTAATTAAAGGAGGAACAAGTAATCAAGGCTAAAAAAACCCACCCTTTTACATTTCCTTAATTGCAGGTAAAAACCTAGTGTAGAATTGCTTGATTAACTCAAGTTCTAGCACCTTTGTAATGCCTAAGAAATTTTTTGATATTCTATGCCTTGAGTGCAATCATTTTTCTAAAGGTTTCCTACAACTTGATATAATTTTGAAATTTTTAGAATTGATCAAAGATCTTGAGTTAACCCTTTATGTTTTTCTAATTCTAACTATAATTCAAGATCTTTTAGTTATTGACCTTCCTCCTTTATTCGTTAATTGTCTATTAAGATATTTTATAGCCAAGATGGGTGGTTATTTATCATCAAATTTGTCTCACAGTGCTCCTTAGGACTATATATGGTACTAGATTCACCATCAAAGTTGACCCAATCTATCTTTACCATGTTAAGTCTTATGACCCTAATCCTCTCCAATCTAATTGCATCATACATGAAGATGAAGAGTATGAGTCAACTTCAATACAACAATCCACTCCTCCTAGTTTAGTTCTCAACTTTCTATTAAATGAATGGGCCAAAGAACATTATGATTTTGACCCTAATGACACAAATGTGGAAACTAGTCTAGGCACTTACTGCATTCACAAAGATAATTTTACTACCCCATACCACACAAAGAAGAAAATCATGCTTCTTGGTTATAGAAAATATTCTTTAATGGTTCTAAAAGTAGAAATGTAGTTGGGGCAGATGTATTTTTATTTCTCCAATGGATGAGAAATTATTATTTTCTCATAAACTATATTTCACGTGTTTAAATAATGTAGCAAAATATGAGGCATTGGTTCATAGTCTATGAATTGTAGAAAAGAGACAAATCAAGGCCTTGCATATTTTGGGGGATATAGAATTGGTCATCCAACAAGTCAAAAGGAAATGTATTGGTAATAATAAGCTTCAAAATCTTATAGGCATCAAGTTTGGGATATTTTGGAAGGTTTTAATGTTGTCAACCTTTAAGTGATGTCAAGGAAGATAAACAAATAATATAACTAGACGACGGCTATTGGATCACAGCTTATCTCTAGCTAAAACTATAATGTAAGGTAGTAAACAACATGTTAAGATGATTATAAGACCATCAATTCCAGATAATGAAGTCAGCTAGAAAATATTTGATAGTGATGAACAAATTGTTCAATTTATCCAAAATGAAGTTGAGTTCTCCTCAAAATTACAATCGATTTACATGATGGCTATGGTGATCAATTCATTCAGCTAAGGAAAAACAAATTTCCCAAAGGTTTGGTCACTCTTGAACACATTTTTAGTCATGATGATGCATTCAAAAGATAAGAAAATAATATAATGATAAAATAAGAGGACTTCCAACCAGTCACTATTACACAAGATAACAATTTATTACTTGAAAAGTATGTGATGAAGCTAAAAAGCAAGCTTTTATCTCCTTATGTCAAAAATATGATGTCATATTCTCATGGAATTATGAATATCTTAAGGCTTTTGACCCCAAAATTTCTCAACACACTATAGATCTTGATCCATGTGCCAAGCCAACCAGATAGAAGCAAAGGCCTGTCAATCCCAAAGTTTATCCCCTCATGAGAAAAGAGTTAACAAATCTTATTGAGGTAAAAATTATATTCCCCATTAATTAATCCTCTTCGGTGGCTAGCTTGATCCCTATTAGGAAGAAAAATGGAGAAATTAGGCTATGTGTGGATTTTAGGGACTTGAACATGGCCTCATTAAAGGATCATTATCCTTTTCCCTCTATGGAATTTTTTTATAGAGAGTAACAGGAGATGAAATATTTTCTATGTTTGATGGCTACTCAACAAGTGAAAAAAATTGAAACAGAATGTTCTCTGTTCTAAATAAAACATCATTTAGAACACACATTCCATGCCAATCAATCTCATAATAGATAACCATATGTAGTTTGTAATGACTCCCAAGTATACTACCGATCTCTCATTCCATGACTCAATTACCAACCGATCTCTCATATTTACTTAAAGTATAGAATACTTTATGTATACTACGTATACTTGTTTCTCCTTCCCTATTCTAGGTACTTGAGTGATATCTTTAAATAACCTATCTCGAATATTTTTACCAATATTCATCCGACATCACGTTACTTTAAACTAGGTTATATATGACAACGTAACTAGCAGCTTGCAATACTTTGGCCAAATATTTTTAACCTACCATTCATGTTACTATTCCTAGAAGGCATACTCGTCATTCCGAGAATACGTCCTTCACCTCACTCTTCACATTATCTAGAATGATCTTTATTGACTATCATTAGTCCACTTTCCCAATGTTTGACCCTAGCCCCGATTAGCAACATAATTTATTATAGGAAGACGCTCATGATGACTTAGGGTATATGGGCATACTCAGCTGACCTAAGTCATCCAAATGTGCCAAGGTACCCTAAGTCATAGAAAGCTACTACCTATCCCGAACATGCTACTAACTTGACCTAGAGAGAAACTAAGTTCAAGTCCACACGTGTGTAGATCTAGATGAACAAATATGGAAGGGTGCTGTCACAAGTCAATCGCAACACTTGTATCCTTAAGAATTCCAGGGACTTCTCGAGGGTACAGTCACTGTAGTTGGCATGTGCCAACATCTGTTAGAACTGATTCATTAAGATGTACATACCCCCTTAGCGTTCATTAATCATAATTAAATTAGATCAGAAATTCATATTACAAAGAACCATTTCTAACCCTAATTCCAACATTCCTTAAGTTCTTTATCCAACACTAGCCTGATTAGATATAAAGAAATTCATTAATTCATGTTTGCATTTGTTATTAGTTAACGTGGCATAACAAATAGTTATCCCAAAATAGGACAGCAAACATCAAATGTTTAATTCTTAATGCAACCTAGTTGTCCAAATCAAGTGTGTCATCCACTTAGATTCAGCTAGTGTTTACTTTATAAACAAAGTATAATGATTAATGATCATACCACTATTCCTTTTACCTTTCATTCCATGAGAGAGGAAGAGTCTTCCTCTTCATGGTTAGATATTAGGTTTAACATAACCTTTTTATCATTCGTTACTTATATAGTTTAATTGTATGTCTAAAGCATATTTCATTATTAAACTATAGTTGTGTAATTAGAGAACGACATCCTTGCAATTTAACAAGTTCATTAATATAAGGGAGATTATACTATCTCCTTAATCCAACTCATTATCCTATAACAGCAATAGTATACATAGATATAAATAATACTGCAAAGATATCACTATTATTTCAATCATACAAGTACAAAAGTATTCACATCACAAATTGTAGTCCAACACAAAACCTTTTAATTCCTGATGATAAATATACATTTACAAGATTATGCATTTCATACATTTTGCATGTCAATCAGAATTAAGATCTTAAAATAACATCACTTTTCTTTTACATTATAAATTAAGAATGATTTGAAACTCTTTACATAAGAACCAAAATTAAATAAGCCAATGCATCGTAAAATTTTATGTCTTCTTTTTTTTCACTTACGATGTCCATCTCGCAAAATTGCTAGCATGACGGGTCGGGCTTCAATGAACTGACCATGATAAGCACTAAGTATTAAAGTAAAGTGCATTCCACTAATTGTTCCATTAAAACAACTCTGCTTTAATGAAACAATTAATATATCATACATATAATCATAAGTAATAACATCTAGAAAAGAAGTACAATTAAAGAGTCTGAATTCACTTTTAAGAAAATAACATAGCATATAATTTAATTGATTCTATCAATTACTTCTAAACAATCAACAGTCTTGTCATCCAAATGTTTCATAGTTCTATAAGAATAGAAATACACATTTATCTTTTCTAAGTAGTAAAAGAAGTTAATTTCAGCCTAGCTCATATTAGAATGCTTCATCATTCCATATAACAAGGAAGAAGAATCAATACATGTTATTCCCCAAACACTAATCATCAAAAAGACAAATACAGTTTAGAACACATGAATCTACCTCACTTCAAAGATAAAAATATAAGGATTCAACATTAAGGCAAAGCATCTAACAAGAATCCCAAATCAATCCAAGAAGAATAGGAAATCAAAACAGTCTAACTAAAAGTCTTACTAACTTCTGCATGTTAGAAGATATAATTCAAGGATCTAAAACTAGACTTTCCACAAATCCAAGCTAGACTCAAATAGAATAACTCTCTTATCCAATCCATCCAAGAAGGGTTCATAATAAGATAGTGTGCAAAAAGAGACAACCTTCCAATATCAATCCAAATGGTGTGTGACTCAATCAAGCAAAATAGACAGTCTAAGTATGTTAATATTTTCTTTCCACATACCAATTCAGCTAATCTCTTTCCACATCATTACAACCAATGACTTATACAAAGTAGACCAAACAATCCACAAGAAATTTCCATCTCGAAGAGAATCGAAAATAGAGAAGCTCAGTCAAATGAAATTATCCAAACAACAGAAAAAGGATCCCAAATAGAAAAGGACCCAATCCATAATTCATTTCATTTATACTATGAAATGAATTCTCATTTATATTCCAAACTTAGAATTCCTTAACTAGTTCCCAAAAGAGAACACGAACCGAACGCACAGTTAAAGAAAGCACACTTCAAACTTTCCATTACAAATCTTACAAACTGGTTTACCTATTCCATTCATCAAACACAAGTTCAAATTCAGTTCACATAATGAAGTACACAGGAAGAGATCATATTCATTTCTCTTTTTAAATCCCAGAGATTCATTCAATGAGTCCAACAAGGAATAGAAATCCACAAATAGTGTAAGATATACAAGGGTCAATACAACTCATAAACTCAAAAGACTGAAATCCCATTACAAGGCTTCAATAACTTAATGCCAAGGAGTAAGTAGTTTGCGATCCCAAATAAGAACAATAATACAAAGCATTCTGAACAGTGATACTGTATCCTTTCATACAAAACTCAATATACTAGGTTTAGATTCAACTTTCCAATAAAACCCAAGAAATCAAATAAAAATATCAGAAGAGAGTAAGAAACCCCAATGACGTTTAAGTCAAGAGATGTTCCAATCTTACTTCCAACTCGACTAAAACAGAATCACCACAAGACCCTTGAGTTCCATCTAAATAGCTTGCAACAGAAAGTATTCATTTCAACATTGTTCACAAGAAGGAAAATGCATACTTGTATTCCCACAAACCTCTTAAACTATTAATGACCATTCCAATGAACTCTTATATCAAACCAAACCCACAACAAGGTACAGTTACAGTCAAATAATCCTTCAAACAAAATAGTCATGCTTTCACGAGACACGGGATTCCTCAGAGCAGAGAAGGAAAAGATATACTTCGTATTCACATGCCCTATCAAGTTCAAAGAAGGTTGTATAGTCTAAAAGACATAAGTATTAAAACCATTCACACTCAAGAAGCTACGAAGGAGATCACAAGGAGATTACCAGATCAACTTCAAACCGAAACTAATCTCTCAAGCCCTTATCAAGAAGATATTCCATAAATGAGTTCAAATCCTTTTCAAATCCATGAACATGAGTAAAACTCCAGCTCAGAGCATAAGTACAGAACAAAACTCAACAACTTGACTACAAGTTCAGCATTCGCAAGAACTAAAAATGAGTACAGTGTCGAATACGAAGATTCAACCAAAATTTTAGAACTACACCAAGTTCCATCTCAGCTCAGAACAAACATGAAGTTCCAAAACAAGCTCAATGAAACACAAGACTATAATAGAGATTCAAAACCATACAAGCAACAAATGCCAGTTCAGAATGACCAAGAAGCTCTACTACAAATTCAATGAAACACAGGCTCTAAATAATAGTTTAGAATGAAACATAAGGCAACGAATTCCAGTTCAGTCAACACTAGCCTTGAATACAAGTTATAGAGCTTCAAATACAAGTTCACATGAATATCACCATTAAACTAACACAGAGAAAGTTTCCTAAAAACTATCATTGCCAGCAATGGATTTGCATTCCAAAACCACAGAGATTTCCTAAAACATGCAAGTAAATAACCAGACAAATCAAACAAACAATTATCTCATGAGAGCAGAGTTGTTTTAATGATTCATTTAGAAGAAAGAAAGAAATATTAATGGGTAGAGCCTATCATGCCTGATAGTGCCTCTGCCAATTCGAAGGAGACTTCCACCAAGCCTCCAACCCTTTTTTCTTCTCCACGACAGATCAACAACCAAACAATTTTTCTTCCAATGCCTCTTATACATTCCCTTGATCGAAAATAGACTAGAGAAACCAAAAATAGCCAAGAATAAGAATTCAAACTACTGGTTCAAAGAACCAAATTGCTCCATGCAGAGAAAAATTCGCGAGGCATGAAAAACCAAACAACCTCCCACAAATCCACCTCCCTTGTTTCCAAGATGGTTTGCACACAAAAACCAAGATCCATTAATGCCATAACTCCCAACTCTCACTTCTCTCTCCTTTCCACCACCTCCCAAAACTGGTGAATGCCATTTCCAAGTTAACATGCAATTCCATTTTTAGTGAAGCCTCCACTAGAGTTAACTAGCCCTTGCCAAACTGGTAGTACCTCCATGCATTTAAACCCAATCAAATCAAATAAAATCCATTGGAACCATCATTGTAGTGCCATGCGACCCTAGGTCCCTTTTAAATAGTTTAGGATAGATGTCCCCAAAACTTAGGTTAGTCAAAAATCATTTCCTAAATAATTTCCTTAGGTCTAAAAACATTGCCATAGGTAATACCACCTTAGGTTAGATTAAATTCACAACCATTAGTATTAGGCATTAGGTTAACATAGTCTAGTATTACCATAGTAATCTCCCCTTCCCATATTCATTTAGCACAAGAGATTAGGTTAGGTCACCCCCCCAACACAATAGAATAAGAAGCTTAGGTTAGATTACAACCCAATTAAATAGACATAGCTAGGAAGTAGGCGCTCTTACCTAGTTTAGGATACTGTTAGGGTAGTCCTTTAGTTTTAGGGTTCTGATCCCCTTCATAGTCTTGAAGTAGACTATTTTTTTTATGCCAATAATGTCCTGTAGAGGTCAATCCCAAAGATCCAAGCACAAACATACAACCGAATGAAGGTACTTCCACACAAGACCAAAGAATTTGCAAAATACAAAAGTTTAGTCCGCTATGCCTCTCAAACTACTTGAATGTCAATTTATCATTCAGTCCGATCAAGAGTTTTAAAACATTCCTTGGATCACTAAAATTGATCCAAGGATGAGTCAGTAAAGAAGATAAGTTTGCAACCCTCAAAACCAGATTGCAACTCACCTATAAGAAGTGAAAGTGGATTCTTGCAAGCCATATCATTTCATTCTAAAGAATCCCAGAGTAGAAATAATTTATCCATAACAAGCATGATTTTCAACAATCAAGGGAACACACCTCATTCAATAAAATCACATGCCAATGCTTGTAATGCAAAAGAGAATTATAATAGTTTGTCCAAGGTGTTACACTCTCACACTATTGAATGTGGTGCTGAACAGGTTGATCACCATTATAAGTGAAAATATGCATAGGTGCATTGCTTCTTACAAACCTAGTAGATAAGGCGATTTTGATCTCCTTCCACTCCATAAGATTATCTCTATGAATAACCCACCCGTGCATTGTTTTCCGAGCATGACATATGCTAACATGTCTCTTCTCCTGACCTAGTCTATCCACTACACCTCTATGGCTTGTAAAAATATAGGAAAATCTTCTACTCCTGTATACCAAGTCACTACACTACCTATCCATCAAACAGAACGAAGTCCATTCTTGCATGCAACTACGCTTTTTACCTCTCCTCCTACTAGTTCATATATACCATGAGCCCAATTATCACAAGCAATAATCATAGTATCACTAATAGAGTGAGAATCCTCCCACTGTAGGATGCCTTCCTTTGATGGCTCATTGACCAATGGGTCTTGAATAGCACGCACATAGAATTTGTTTAAGTCCTCCTCACTTAGAGGCTTAACCTACGATGTAGACTTCCCATCTTTCAAAGGTATCACAACCCTTTCCTCTTTGTTCTCAAAGCTGATATACCCCTTATTGAATCTCAAATCAGCATTATTTGCATAACACCAAGGGCATCTAAGCAAGGCTAGAAAACTATCTTCTTCTACAAGTGCTAATACCTCAAAATCCCCAGTGAATTTGGCCCCTTGTATGGTTATAGATGCATCCTTTAAACACCTATAGGAGTGGCCTTAGTCCTATTTTTCATAAACAACACATTAGATGATGGCTATAATGGAGGTCTCCTCATTTGTACCTATGCATCTAAAGTAAGTACATTGACTTCAACACCTATACCAATCAAAGTATTTCTCAACAGCCATCCATCTACAATAGCATTCAGAGTGATCTCTTTATCATAGTCAATGCTATCAGGGGGAATATTTACATGTAGGATCTTCTCGTTCATTCTCAATGTTTTCACGCAGAGTGTTCCCCTTCAACCAATTTCCTAATAATGGAATAATATTTTCTTGGTGAAGCATTTTACACACCTCTTTATGTCATCAATATCAGAGGGGACTTTACAATAGAAAAGTGACATACGAGCATGAGAATCTACAAGTAGCCCTTCTTCGTACCCGACCTCCCGAGGTCATACCGAGATAACCAAAGTGGAAATGAAATATATGTGGGTATAAAAACATAGTTGTGAAATCTTATATCTTCAACACGCAATAATGGGATCTATGAGTCTAAGGTAAAGAAAGCTCTCTAACTCCGAGTTGGTGTAAAGGATCGTTCAGATATAATAGTTGCTCTCGGAGGCTCCAATCAATTTCAAGCTCTACCAAGATCCTATCTATTGGCTATTAGATACGTGGAAAGTGACCCGTAGGTGTTTCATGTATATTTCCGCATAAGGTCATGGAAAATGGTAGTGAGAGGTGTAGTGGATTTGTAGGAAACTATGGGTGATTTTCTCTAGTCTAGCCTAGAAATATTAGTTGGATTGGCTTCTATGTTTAATGCATAAAATTTTTTTATGATATCTAGCGGTAGTGGTGAGGATCTTGTTTCACTTGATTTCTTAGTTTTTTTGAGAAGTACTTGGCGAACCAAATAAGGTAAAGGTGGTAAGAGGATACCCCGATTTGGGATGGTTGAAGGTTGTATGTGCACATATATAAATTTTGAATCAAAGTGATTATGAGACCTTCCTTTTGGCTAGTAGGAGTTACCAGATAAGAATCAAATCAACACCACCAAAAAGAGTTAAACAATATATGCAAAGGTGGACTCACTTTGCCAGCAAGTGCTAGATCCTGGAAGTGCGATACTTCCTAAATGGCTGTCAATCCACTGTTTAAAACAATTCAATGCTAAAAATAAAGTAAATATTGTCCTACTATAGTTTAATATGATTTAGGCATCTCATACAAACACAATAGGCTAGATCTAATCTAACAGGCTAGGCTAGAAGGAGATCCAGGGAGGTAAAGTATTGTCATGGGTGCAGGTACAGGTCAGGTATGATTCTAGACAAACTGGGTCAATAGGTAAGGTGTTTTAGTATTCTGTTCTAGGTCAAGGTAGGGAACACAAAGACTGATGTCATTCGAGGGAAACCAAAGCAACCGTTAGGGAGAACCGATGGTGGTTAGGTCAGGGGCTGGTGGACTCACACAGTCTAGGTTTTAAAGGTTTTTAGGCAAGGATGGAGTTGGTAGAAGGTGTTGGGTGATCACAGAGGGGGTGTAAATATGAGATAAGCCAATGAAATAGATTGGAGGAGAATACTTACTCTTCTATGAGGTACGATCTGAAGAAGGATGAAGAGGTTGTGGTGTTAGGGAATGCTGGGTAGAAATTTTATTATTGTGCCAATAAACCTAGTTGTCTTAGCTGATCACAAATTAATCCTTACTTTGTTGCTGCGTCTGAGAAGATCAAATTCGTGATAAGGAAATCCGATGCCGAAGGTTTAACCATGAATGATCAACAACCAACCCGTATTACAGAGCTATAAATGGGTCTAAATAGGCATTTGGTCCATCCTAGTATAACAAGGCGTCGGTTTAGGTGAACCGACGTTAGTTTGGGGGAGATATCTCAGGTTGTTCAAAAGGTTGCCTAGGAAGTTGTTCCACTCCTTGATAAGGGTCTCTTCTTTTCTCAGGACGAAAAAATGACCTTAGGAGGCTTTTAATGAGAGGTGAGGGGATGGGTGTAATGTTAGGTTTGTTTTGGGTACTGGCTTAGGGTTTAGGTTAATGGGTCAAATGATGGGGGTGGTTAGGTGAAGTGTATTTAATAAAGGTGATTTTATTAAATAGGTGTGTGAGGGTGGTGGATTAATTTAATGTAGATAATTAAATTAATATGTGTGTGGGTAAAAGGTCATTGACTTAATTAAAATAATTAAATTAATGTGTATGGAGGTAAATGGTGTTAATTTAATTAAAGTAATTAAATTAACATGTGTGGGGTGTAGGAGGTAGGTGATTATAGGGCTGCGGTAGGGGACCAAGGTAATTACGACACGATTTTGGTGTCAAATTTTTTCCCCTTCTTGTTGCATAGCTTGTATTGGTAAGCAACGTGAACAAGAATAGAGTGTGGTTGCCCCAAGTGGGAATGAGGGTGATCCCCCTCAAACCAAGAATTGATGAGGTGACAGGGTGAATCGGTGAGGGGTTTGATAAAAGTAGGTGTGAAGAAGGATAGGTGAAAATGGGGAAAGGAATAAAGGGAAAATCGGGCATATAGGTAAACAGGTAAATGGGCCAAGGTCAAAGGTAGTGGCAGTTGAACACACGCACATGTATAAACTGTGACATGGTACCATGTTGAAGAGCATGCAAACTCTACATCATCTAAGGTCAATAGGTTTATCCAAACAAGGGTGAAGTGAATCCAGTATCCAAGGTATATGATAAGGTTTGGAAGCATAGTGTAGGTTAGGTGCAGGAACATTTGGGTATGTTCCGGTACACCAAAGGTAGGGTCAAGATAAATGGTCACGGTAATAGGAAAGGTAAGGTCATTAGGTCAAACAACACAGGTAATAGTGCGACAAGGTATAGCGAGCACATTGGGTCAAAGGTCACATACGCTTTTAAGGGTCCATATAAATAGATCACAACATGGGTAAGGCCAAGGTAGGGGTAGAATAATAAGGCTTCAATAGCTAATGAGAGATGGGTGATGAAAGTGGAGGGCTAGAGGGGAAGGTAAAGTGGGCCAGGTAGGTGTAGGTGAGGCAAAAGAAAGGGGAGGGAAGCAAAATTAGGTAAATGGGAGGGAAATGACTATCTAGGGTAACCGACATCAGTCGACGAACCGATGATGGTCAAGGGAAACCGATGGTAGTTGACAAGGGCACACGACCGATCAGTGGTCAAGGGTAAACCAACGTCGGTCGAGGTGGGCAGGGTATAAAAAGTGAAAAACCCGCGTTTGAAAATTCATTTGTGCATTTTGGAAAAGGAGAAAAGGACAGAAGAGAGAGAAGAGGAAGAGGAAAAAAGAGAGCATCAGAGAGCTTGGTTGGCGAGCCACGTAGGTGGGATTGGTTGAGTGGGAGGTGGGGCCAAGAGATCAGGTGGAGTAAGTTGATTGGTGTGGAGATTTGGTGGTGATTGGAGGATGGCGGAGGCCGGCGAGGGATCAGGAGGAGCGGCATGGAGGCGGAGGTTCCACCACGATGGCGGAAGTGGGACCAAGTAAGATTTGAACCTTTTGTTGTTGATTTGGTTGTCAATTTGGTTTAAAATATAGGAAATGTTAAAAATGGGGGTTGGGGGGTAAAAAAATTGGAAAATAAGGGAAAAAGAGAGGGAAATAGGGATAGAGAAGGGTAGAAGTTGGGTTAAAAGGGGGAAGAGAGATAATGAGGAGGTAAGGAGGGATTTGGGTGGGTAGAATGGGTAGGAGGGAAGAAAATAGGGTTAGGAAGTCAAGGCGGGTGACACGACAGTGACCGATGTCAGTCAGTATGAGGCCGACGTCAGTGGGTAGAGACCGGTATCGGTCACAAGAACAATGACCAATGCCAGTCAAGGGGAGACCATGGTTGGTCCGGGGATAACTCAAGTTAGGTTAAGTTAGGCCGAAGGGTAAAGGGAGCTAGAAAATGGAAGAGAGGAAGGGTAAGGTGTGAAAGAAGTTAGGTGAGAGGGGAAGGGTTTAGGGTGAAAAAGTAGGGTAAGTGGGTAAGTGTGGAGGGTGGTTTCAGGTGAGGGTAAGGTTGAGTTTCGGGGGATGGGTTTTGGTAGATGTGGGTGAGGTTAGGGTAGATAGGTAAGGTAGATGGGTTTTGGTTTGTTTGGGTGAGCAACAAGGCCAATGGGATGGGGGTGGGAAAAGAGATTAGGTCGAAGTAGGGTAAAATAGGTAAGTTGGGAAAGGTATACTAACGCATTGTTTTTGTGGGATGCAGGCCCGAGACGAGCTATGGATGAGGGACCGAGAGCCGATGATATTAATGGAAGAGCTGCATGGATAGGTGACCTTTAAGGACCGGAGTCACATCAATGATGCCACCTAATTGGGATCTACCATTATGGGTAGGTTATGAGAGAGTACAGTTTGATGGTCACACTCATCGAGAGATGGGATTCTGCGATCAACACCTTCCACTTGCTAACATGGGAGATGACCATCACCCTAGAGGATATATATAGGATATTAAGGCTACCAATTAGTGGAGACCAAGTTTACTCAGTGACATCCGAGGTCACGGTGAGGTGTATAGATGAGGTGTTTGGAGAGAGAGTAGGTGAGTTGCACTACCACAACACCAGCCTGAGTTACCGAGAGGTTTATGTTACCCATCCTGAGGAGATGAGGTTGATAGTGTTGATGATGGAGGAAATCAGGCTACACATTTCTAGATTCATAGGGTGGGAGGTTCCCATAGTCACTGATGGGTGTCCTTTGGGACATGATGATTGATCATACCAATTTTGCATGGGCACCAGCCTTTCTTGGTGCAATTATATAAAGAGTTGTGGGCCTACGGGTGATTGCGAGATATAGTTTGTGTTGCATTTTTCTTTTGCAATGTTGGGCTTATGAGCATATTGTGTGTGCGACTGATAGGCCTACCCTAGGTAGATGAATTTGAGTTGGGATTCATTCGAGTTGGCTGTAGGAGATGGGTGTCGAAGGGTGGTGGACAAAGAGCCCGGCTACACATACGACGTAGCGTATTATAGGCAGACCCAGGAGAGCTTGTCCAAAGTGTGAATATAGTATGGAGACCATATGTGACCTATCCCTCTTACAAAGGGATGTATATAGAGCTAGAGGGACTACTACGATTCTGAGAGGTGGATAGAGGGACGCCATGTCGTGAGCACGAGAGGATACCCATACCGAGTGAGGCTACAGCAGTTTGGTTTAAGTACAGATGTATTTATGAGATATTGTTTTATGGCTTGTTTTGAATGAGATATGGGTTTGTTAGGTTTATATGGATGGAAATTAGGTGAGTTAGGCATGATGGAGTTAGGTCGGTGTAGGCATGGATCGAGTTAGGTAATAGGCATGGATTGAGTCGGGTTGGTTAGGCATGGATGGAGTCAAGTAATAGGCATGGATCGAGTCAGGTAATAGGCATGGATTGAGTCAGGTTATAGGCATGGATTGAGTCATGTTTAGGCATGGATGGAGTCAGGTTATAGGCATGGATTGAGTCAGGTTTAGGCATGGTTGTGTCATGTTATAGGCATGGATGAGTCGGGTAATAGGCATGGATTGATTCAGGTTGTTAGGCATGGATTGAGTCGAGTTATAGGCATGGTTGAGTCGAGGTTATAGGCATGAATGAGTCATTTCGGTATTATGGTAATAAATGGTAATATAAATGTATGCGATGGTATAAAATGTGGAAAATGTGGGTTATGTTATGAAAATGTGAACTAATATAAGTGGTAAAAGTTATGTGGTATATGGTCGAGGTTTTGATATGGGCGGGAAATCAGGGAAAAGTGGGGAAAATGGTTTAGGGTAAAGAGTGGTGAGCTAACCTTCCAGGGGCCCCATGCCTTGGAATTTCTACCTACATAGTCCCATAGAAAAGGGACCTCGACCGATGTAGTTCTCCCATAAGCTAGGGAAGGATATGAGAAGATAAAAGAAAAGGTAGTGAGGTTGATAGCTAGGTTGGGTTTGAGGTCATAGGTATGACTAGGTCAAGGTCAATTAGGTTAGGTGGAATATAGGTAGATAGGTATGGGTGATTTTAGGTTGATAGGTAGTGTTGATTCCAGGTCATAGGTAGGATTAGGTCAAGGTTGATTAGGTTAGGTAGAATATAAGTAGATATGTATGGTTGATTTTAGGCTAATTGAGGTGTGGGAATAAAATCCCAAAAGATAAGTGTCGAGGGTCTAGTCCTATACAGGGAAGATTAAAAGGTAATGAACAAGAGAAAAGATAAGAGGGGAAAGAAAGCCACCTGATTAGAAAGGATCAAAACGTATGAAACACATCTACATATAGGCTAGTGAACGTAAGACCCTAAAGGCATTGCATGATTGATTACTCTAAAGGTGAAGAATAGTCACAAAATCACCAAATGTCATAGGTTGAGTAGGTCCCTTGAGGCATGAAGTGAAAAGACAATGGGTAAGGGGGTGAAGGTAATTGGGTCATAAAATGGGAAGTATAATGCCTTAGACAATAGAGTGAAGATCACAATAGGCAAGTCCATGACTTGTTTTTTTTTTTACTTTTAGATAGACCGATCGATGCGGGAATTCTATATGGGCTAAACATATGTCTCCTTGAGGTCTTCACAAATCTGATCGATGTGGGAAGCTTCTAAATTTTGATTTGTGAGAAAATATAGTCCTCTTTTTAGAGAGACTATATAGAGAGTTGTGAGCTTTTATAGTTGTCCGTCGAGGAGCAGTCTACTTATGGTGACAATGAAAGGTGGAAGATGTCCTATTGAGGGATTCATCTTTTATATTGGAAGTTTGACTCAAGGAGTTGATCCCTTATATTGGAAGATGTCCTTCCGAGGATTCATCTTTTTTTTGGCTTTTAAGTCATCAACAAGACTATAACGAAAGCATTTGGTTCTTGTTGAGAAGGCAAGGGTGAATGACTATGGGATCTCATCTAAAAGAAGACAAAAAGTATCCATGAGAATCATGCCATGTGTAGAGTCGTGGTGCACATATTTAAGATAAGGAATAAGGGTGATGGGTAATCACATGATTCTTATTTATTCGTTGAAGATGAGGGGTGAAAAGGTAAATGGTGCTCCAGAGGACGAGCATGAACTAGATAAATAGTGATGTAGGACTAGAAGTCAACAATAGAATGGTCGAAGATGCAAGGCATTGAGGGGCTCAGGTTCGGGCTTACCTTTAAGTGAAGACAAGCGATAAGCACCTGATCCATAGGCATGGGTTACAATGTATGGTCCAAGCCAATTAGGAGAAAATTTGCCTCGTTTACTTTTTCTGCTTTGGTTACGTGTTGATTTTCCTTGAGGATGAGATCACCAACCTTGAAGGTGCGTTCATGGACACATTTATCATAGGCATGCTTAACTCATTTTTGGTAGATGTGGAGATGGTCGAGGGCATGAAGATGATGTTCATCCAATAACTCAAGTTGTGTTAAATGGTCTTGGCGAAATTCATCATCAGTAAGCATATATTGAAGAGAGATACGAAGAGACAGGATCTGGACTTCGAGAGGCAAAAAATCCTCGATACCATAGACCAGAGAAAATGGGGTAGCAGTAGTGGAAGTACGAATACTAGTACGGTATGCCCAAAGAGTGAAAGGAGTATGCCAATCCTTCCCAGTATCGTTAACCAATTTCATGAGAATTTTGTTTAGGGATTTGTTGGTGGATTTGGCTTGGCCATTGGTTTGTGGGTAATATGGTGAGGAGAAGCTAAGCTGGATACCGAAGGTATCGTAAAGTTTTTGTAGAGTTTTTTTTTGAATTGTTTTCCATTATCAGTGATAAGGCAATGTGGGACACTGAAGTGACAAATAATGTGATGATTGATGAACTCACATATCTTCTCAGCTTTAGTGGAGATAAGGGGTACGAATTCAACCCATTTTGTGTAATATTCAGTAGCGGTGATGATCCATTGATGTCTTAGGGAAGAATGGGGATTGATCTCTCTGACAAGATCCAAACCCCATTGAGAGAAGGGCCAAAGGTCACGAGTGACTTGTAAGGCATGACTAGGTGTATGATGAAGATTGGCATGTTGTTGGCATTATACACAACATTTAGTGTAATCACAACAATCATGATTGAGGGTTAGCCAATAATATCCTAGGTGAAGAATGCGCTTAGCAATAACAAGGCCACTGAAGTGACCTCCACATATGCCATCGTGAACTTCTTTAATGGTATAAGGGATTTTAGAGCTAGTGAGGCATCGTAAGAGAATACCATCAAAGCCTCATTTATAGAGAAGGCCACCCATGACGACATAACAAGAGGCCCTTTTAAGAAAGGTGTGTTTTCCATTACGTGTGAGATTAGTAGGCAATATAGAAAGGGAAAGGTACTCCGTGAGCTAGCTACTTATACCAAAGGTCTTGTGTGGTTAGGGAGGCGGTTCGGATGAAGTTAACACACCCGATTTATAAGAAGGTCTCGGTATGTGTTTTATGGTAACAAAGATGTCTGAATCATTAGGTGAAGTGGGTATTTGGGAAGCGAGGTAGGCCATGGTATCCATGAATTTATTGGTGGATCACAAAATGGTTTGAATTTTATAATGGTCAAAGGTAGTCAACATGATGTCGACGTAACATTTGTACTCTTGAAGTATTTCATTATGACACTGATAAATACCATTGACTTGGTTTACTACCAGTTGAGAATCACCAAATATATTAATGGACTTAACATCTAAGGCATAGGTAGTCATGAGACCCAATACAAGTGCTTCATATTCAGCGATATTATTGGTGCATTCAAAGTTGAGTTTAAATGATAAGGGCATGGGTTCACCATCAAGAGGAATGAGGATAATGCCTACACCACCCCCATGCTAACATTTGGAACCATTGAAGAATAAGGTCATTTGGTAAGGGTCATCATCCAAAGAGAGGTTAGCAATGGACTCATCAGGGAACTCAAAATTTGAAGATTGATTCCCAGGAAGAGGTGCATCAGTGAGCTAGTCAACAATGGCTTGGCCCTTGATATATTTTTGGTGGATGAATTTGAGGTATAGGTCAGCAAAAGAAGCATGAGCCAATGTGTGACACGTTGATTTTGGTAAGGTTTAGCATACATGAATTGCAAGGTGTCAGTGTTGGTCACAACATAGGTTTTTGGTTGAGTAGGTAATGGCGAAGTTTGGTAGCAATAAAAACTAAGGCTAAGCAAAGTTTTTCAGGGTGGGTATATCAAGTTTCGTAATCTAGAAGGGTATTGCTTATGTAATAAACCACCTGGTCCCTATGTTGTTCGTCATGATGAGTGAGCATAGCCCCTAAAGAGTGATCAGTAGCAGAAATGTATAGGTAGAAGGGTTGGCTATCTTTAGGTGGAATAAGTATGGGTGGTTGGAGAAGGTATTTTTAAGGCCTCAAAAGCATTTTGGAAGTCGTCATCCCATTTGAAAGAGACATGCTTTTAAGGAGGTGATGAAATGGTTGACAATGGTCAGAGAGTTGGGAAATGAATCAATGAATAGATTGTAGTTTACCTTGCAAGCTACGAAGTTGTTTAGGGTAGTGGGTGGAGGCATTTCCAAAATGGCCTTGACTTTAGCAGGGTCAACTTCTATACCACGTAAGGAAATGATAAATCCCAAGAAATTTCCTGAGAGGACCGCAAAGATGCACTTTTTAGGCTGAAGGTGGATGTAATATTTAATGAGGCGGTCAAAGATGGTTTCGAGGATGGTGAGGTGATCAGCATGATGTTTAGATTTAGCCAAGAGATCATCCATGTAATCTTCCAATATGTGATGCATGATATCATGGAAGATGTAGGTCATAGCATGCTGATATGTAGCACTAGTGTTTTTAAGGCCAAAAGGAATAACTCGATAGCATAAGGTCCCCAAAGAGTAATGAATGCGGTTTTGTGTTGATCCTCTGGAGTGAGCAAGATTTGGTTATAACCCGAGAAGCCATCCATAAGTGATAGCATCTCATGGCCAGCGGTAAGGTCAACCAACTGGTCAATACCAGGTAGAGGAAAATCATCTTTAGGGCAGGAAAGGTTAAGATCATGGAAATCAGTGCAAATGAAAATTCACATTGTCACCTTAGTGATAGGAACAATGTTAGAAACCCATTGGGGGTAATCGATGGGTAAGATGAAGGAAACTGAGAGAAGGCGTTGAATTTCTTCTTTGATAAGAAGAGCAATGTGAGGGTGCATTTTCCTCAAATTTTGTTTTACGGGTTTGGCACTAGGAATGGTTATAATATTGTGGACCACGATAGTGGGATCAATGTCGAGCATGTCAAAGATAAGACTAAGCGAAGGCATGGCTATGACTTTTAAGAAAATAAGCGAGGACTTCTTGTTATGTAGCATCTAGAGATTGGCCAATCTTGAGAATGTGGGGGTCATCTTAAGTGTGGATGTTGACTTCAATAGTTGATTCATTCAACATTGTTTGTGTCTCAAAAGGTAACGACCGATGAATATAAGAGTCTTCATACCAAGGTAGGTGAGTATGGACTCATCATCCTGGCATTGAACGACATTAATAGGAGTATCATCCCCTATCATGTCAAGATACAAGAAAGGAAGAGAGGAAGGAGCCTCGCCATCACGGTGATAGGTCAGAGGCCCTAAGGAAATGGTATTTATGGAAAAAAAGGTAGGAGGGATAGATTCATGATCCATCGACTCTATTGGTGAAGGTGGTGAAGGTGGGATGGGTGAAGAAGGTGGAGAGAATTGAATGTCTTCAATGAGTTCAATATGGGGCTTTTTAGTAGGTAGTTTGGTAAAACCAATTCCACTACGATCATTGTGTTTACACATGGTACAAGAAACAATGGTGTGATGACCTTGTTCGTAAAGGCTAAAGCCAAAACCCTTCCAGGCACAGTGGTATAGGAAAGTGTGAGCAAAGCAAAGGTGATTGGTAAGTGACTGAAGGTCAGCCAAAAAGGTCAAGTTTGTGATGGTGGTTCGAGTGTGTAAGTGGAAATGTCAAGTCCCCCATAAGTAAGATGGGTACGGAGGTGGGGAGGACCATAAAGGAGACACTCGCCTATGTGGTGATCATAGTGAGGATGTTGGTGAAGGTTTCCATACTCTTGTGGAGTAAGGAATGTATTGACATTATATAGGTGATACTCCCCCATAGTGAGGCATTGAAAAACACCTTCTAGGGGATCAGTGGTTGATATATTGGTGGCTAAAATGGAGGAAGTGTTAGAAGCTAGATCAATAGAGGTGTCGGTTAGTTAGGAAGCCAAGGTGTGACTTGTAAAAGCAACAAAAACTATGGGAATAGAAGATTTGGGTGAAGTGAAGGTGAGGTTGTAACGGTGCTAGTGGATGGGGTCATGTGTGAAGTAGATGTAGGTAGGGATGTAGACGCCTTGACAGGTACAAGGACATCATTAGGCCAGGATAAAGCATGTTGTATGTTTTGAAAGGTGATGGGTCAAATTGGAATGGTATAGGGACATCCTTCAAGTTCAAACTTTACACATTGGTGCAAAGTAGAAGGAACACAACCCATGGCATGAATCTAGGGTCTGCCAAGAGCAACAAATTATATTAAAACTCTCCTTCCAACACATAGAATAACTCGAACAAGATGGGGGACCCACACAAACATGGAGGATGATAGTGCCCAGTGTAGAGGTGATAGCGTCATTGGATGAATGTAACATAACTAGATTTTTATGCATGTAGTTGTTGGGTAAGCGCATTTGTTCAAATGCGTGAGAGGAGATGATTTTAATGCTAGCACCCCATCGATCATAATGTTAACGCATATATTATCGATATGGATGGAGATGAAAAGTGTAGGATATGGGTCATCGATTTGGTGGGGGATAATCTCCTCCTCTGAGAAGCTAAGGGAGGCCGCTTGGTGCGCAAGGTGAGGTGAGGATGAAGGTGGTAATTTGGTGAGAGAGGCTACATTGTGGGGTGTGATGATGGAGGCTACGGGTGTGAGGTCATTAGGTAAAACCTCAATAGATTGAAGGACCTCCATTAGGGCTTAACGATGAGACTTCGAGGTTTGGATGAGGTCGTATAAGGACATTTTCAAGGGATATTGGTGTATTTGTTTGAGCACGGTGCGATGTTTGATGCCATTAGATATGGGGTATGTGGGGCCGTAGATAGTTATTGTAGGTATGGGTGCAGATGGTATGTTGGGTATAGGATTGGTTGGTGGGTTAGTTACTTTTTCTTTTCCCTTCTTCGCACGTGTAGTGACGTGTACCATGTTGAGTTGGGGAAGCTATCAAATGGAGAAGGTGTAGGGTAAGTGGTATAATGACATGAAGGGAAAAAACCTACTGGAGGAGAAAAACCTTGTGAGGTTAGTTGGGCACAATGACATTTAGGTGAAGGTGTGGCAAGTTCTCTGATGTGAACCATGTTAATCTCAAATTTTGGGGGTGGCTCTATGAGCTGTGAGGGTGGAGGTTGTGGTATAGGTGGAGGAGGAAGATGTGAAGAAGATGGTGAGGGTAAAATAGGTTCATCATCCAGGAGGTCATCATCATCAAAATTGGGGTCAAAAGGACATAATTGAATGAGGGTAGCCTTTAAACCCTTACAGTTCTCAACATGATTTCCTAGCACACAATGGTAAGTGCAAATTTTAGTATTGTCAAACCGTTCCGGTTTAGGTTTGAAAGGGTCATAAGGTCTAAGAGGAGGGAGGGTGATAGTGGAGCTTTCCAGGAGGTTAGCTAAGATGGTGGCGTATGATCCCACTAGTGGATCATAATGCAAAGTGAAAGTAGGTTCGATTGGAAGATTGGGTAGTTGTGGTGGTAGGTGAGGTGATGCAGTCTTGGATTTGGGTTGTGCTTGCTTTTGTGTAGGGGAAACAACAGAAAGAGGGGTAGGTTTAACCACCTCTTTGGAAATTAACGATTTCTGTGGTTTTTGGTGCTTTTTCTTAGGTAGAGGTGTAGGAGGAGCACGTGATGTAGATGGCAAGGAAGATGGTGGGAGTAGGCGAGTGACCCAAGGGGACAACTAAGGTGCAGCATTAGGTGTTGATTGAGGTCGAGAGGGGGCACAAGTGAGGTGGAAGAAAATTTCATAGGTAGTGAAGGAGGTATAGAAGGTAATGGTGGTATAGGAGGCAAACAAGCTATAGATGGTGTTAAAGGACACAAGGTTTTCCTAGGTAGAGCTACGAGGTTGCGGTGAGGGTGTCAAGGAATTTTAGATTTACCCTTGGAGAGAGTATATTTTGTTAAGATAGAAGGGTGAGGTCCCAAGATGGATGGTAGGGGTGAAGGTGATAAAGGTATAGTTGGTGAGGTTGGTGTGTGTAGCTTAGAAGGTCGGGGTTTTTTTTTTAGGTTGAGGGATTGGTTCAATAGGTATATGGGAAGATGTGGTCAAGTGTATCCGGATAGGAGGATGTGCAAGGTTTGATGTGGGTGGGACCCTAGAATAGTAGTGGGTTTAGATACAAGAGATGGTGTTGGAACACGTCTGCTAGCAGGTAGAGAGGCGGGTATAGATGAGGATGATGTGATAGAATACATATTGAGAGTTATGTTCATGTGCATTTTTGGTTGTTAAAACATATTCAGATAGATGGTAGAAGTGTCAGTGGAAAATGATTGCATTTGGCTCAAGACCAGGAGTAAGAGATGGCCCCAAAGTAAATAGCTCATCAACATAATCTAAGCGGTCATCCAAACGTGAGAATGGCATGGTGGTAGATGTGGAGCGAGTGGGTATTCTGTAAAATGTGTCTAAGAAATAGGGAGTTTACTGGCTTCGGCCTCTATAGGTAAAAGAGTTGAAAGTAAGTTTGTATGATCTTGGGTAGCTGTTGGAGAATGGTCACCGAGTGGTAACAACAAATCTATTGGGTCCTGAATAGGTGAAGAAGATGATGGGTACTCCTCTGTGGGTGGAGGAGGTACAATTGGTAGTGGTCCACTAGGCAAGGAAGCTAAAGGGGAAATGATATTGGTGATAACGAGAGGCTCCTCCACGGTGTGTACGGGGAGGTGAAGGGCTTTCCTCTATGGGTAGAGGAAAAGAAAAAGTAGGTTCTTGTGGGGGTAGAGGATTTGGGTTAGGATTTCCTCGATGGAGGGGATAGGAGATATTTGGGAAATAGGTGGTAAGTCGGTAAAGATAACATATACCTCTCGTGTATTACTTTCTTTGTGAGAGGTATTATCAGTTTGATCATTAGATGGGGAATGATTAGGGAATGGTTTCTTGAAGATATGAAGGTCTTGATTGGCAGGTGCATTAGGGTTATCCAGGACTAACTCACCACTCTCGAGCATTCCTTGAACAATGTTTTTAAAGGTGATACAATTGCTATCACTGTGGCCATTTACACAGTGATAGTTACAGTAGTCATTTTCCTTGTACCAACCTGGTATAGGGCGAGAGGGGTCAAAACCAGTATGTGGTTTGATAGGTGGAAGGGTGATGGCATTAGCTTTAATAAGATTTTCTAAAACAGATGAATATGGTTCCCCAATTGAGGTGTATTTCTTTTGTTCTCGTTTGAATTGGAATGCTTGGACTGGTGACAGATTGGATGAAGGTTTAGCATGATTGGATGGATGGGAAGGGCCAGCCTTAAGTACCACTATGTTGGTGGTTCCCTTGGCTTTGGAATAACTTGTCTGAGGTTTTGAGGAAGAGGAAGTATCATGTGTCTTAAACGAGGAGTTCTTGTTTCACAATTATATCTTCTTCTCTTCGATGGCACAAATTTCAAGCTTACGTGCCATGGTGAAAGCCTCATCGAATGTTTGAAAGGTTTGCACTTGTAAGGTAGGTGAGATATGTC